>JAJHUR010092565.1:0-13868 GCA_027495735.1 Lutjanus campechanus
AAAAGACAGAGCACACACACACACACACACACACACACACACACACACACACACACACACACTTGCATGCAACATTATCAAGAAGACAAGAAGGAAAGGTCAGGTGGGACACTCTCTGTCACTGCTGGGACCTCAGGGGCCAGAAGAAGAGACAGGTGTGTGTGTTCCTGCGTGTTCCCGTGTGTGTGTGTACATGTCAGGTGAGGATTGAAGATGCAGCAGTGTCTGTCCCCGGTGATTCACCTTTAAAGCTGCTCTCACCTGTTTCTGTGCTTTTAATACACAGCAGCAGACAAGAGGAACCTAATCTGTTTTCTGTCTGTTGTTGCACAGTAAAAAACGGGGAAGCGTTTTATGATGACATTTGGAAAATGTTTCTGTCCAAAGCGTCTTACAGTGCTGTGATAGCGCTGAGAGCGGTGGCCAAAGGGACATTTAACAAAGACGTTTTAGCATTTTAATTTTACAGGGACATGGTGCAACTTATTTTAACTCATTTTCTAAAAAAGACAATTAACTTGTAAGGCTAAATAATGTATTCTTGTTTACCTTGAAAAAAACTGGTATACTCTGGACAATATCCACACCAAGCTTCCTAAGATACGGGGACACTTTATTGAGCATATAAGAAGGGGGAGGTGTCAAAAAGATGTCCGGGGCTCAACATTAAGGACTGCCAATCATTTAAGTCATCTATCATCAGTATTTATTGGTTCGACCTTCTCAAATGTGAAGACGTGATACGACAGTACAAATGAAAACATCTGCATTTTGGACAAACAAAAGCAATTTGTAGACGTCATCTTGGGGGCAATAATCAGCACATTAACTGAAGATGTAAATTGTTGTTAATAGTCCTTAAATGTCCTCATACAGGCTGCAAACCTTTTGAAAATCATCAGAAAATGACAATGAAAACGACAATGAAAATGATGTGAGTGGTAAGTAAATTAGGATTCCTGTTAAGGACGTGTGAAACATCAGGACTGCGAATATTCTGACAGATATTGTGATTGCAATATGATTAGTGGGAATGATAATTTTTGCATCACAACTTTCATTTTCACAGAAAAGAAAAAAAAAATCTATTAAAATTATTATGATGTGACATCTGAACCAAACAAACATGTTAACTTACATCTGGAGCACAAGATTTGTGACCAGAGCGTCTCTGCAGCACCTCAGCACTTCACTTTATAATGTTGTTTAGTTACACATTTCACCTGAATCAAAAAATTACAGCTTCTGTGATTTGGATATTGCATTTGGCCATAATGTGATTTCGATAATATTTAAATTAATTATACTGCCGTGCAGACACTCAGGTGTTACAAGTGACCAGATATTTTCTATAAAAGGCCATTTGTAAGCAAAATATACAAAAAGAAAATAAATGTTTAGCTATAGAGCTGCTCTTAAACCCATCTTACTATATATTATGAATATTTTCATAAGATAAAGAAGATAAGTCCTTTTTCTAACTGCCAAGAACACAATCACAGTCAATCATCAGTCTCTTGGCTGAGGCTGCAGCTCCTCACGCGAACACAATGGAGGGAGGAGGTTCAGGATGTTTACTAGACGGAAAACATAACTGCAATGCTACAACTGAGAACAGACATATTCTTGACCAAGTAGTCGCCAATAATTTCATATGTTTTACAATTCAATCGGATTTATTTTCTCTGAACATCACTTTACGTTTTCTTTCTTTTTTTTAATATTATATATTTATCAATTTTCTCCAGGTTCATGGACGAAAGTAATAATTCATCCCAGTTCATGGGAAATAAGTTTGGACTGTGTCTGATCTATATTGACCTTCGCCTTTGTGCCTTCATCTGCACCTTATTTATTTAGATTCTCATTTAGGCTTTCACCTTCCTTTTCATGTACATGACTGTTATGACAATTTAATGTCCCTCTGGAGATTAATAAACTCATTATTCTGTCTCGTCTTGTCTGTCTGATAAGAAAATACCGTGAACTTGTGTGATAGTTCTCTCAGTTCCATGTAGTGACCATTCTGGACTTCTGCCAGCAGAGGGCAGTGTTAAATGATTTATACTCAGTCTCACAGTTTGGCTGCTTCCAGCTGTGATAAAATGTGCAGATCAGGCAAATATGATAAACACCAAATGACTGCCAAATGATATGTAAAAAAGTGCAACTGCTGAGGATGAGAGTGCAAAACCCATTTTAATATTTGTATAAACATGGAGTGGGTGTGTGCTGCTTCTATCTGTCAGGGCGTTTGTTTGATCATTATTTCTGATCATTTTTTTTTTTCTGCGGATATGTTATTTCCCAGACTGCAACACACAGCGGGGGGATTGTGGGGCTGCATATACAGGATATCCACAGACCCTCACCTTTCATCTGCAGGGCTGTAGCCCGGGGTGAGGATTAACTCTGAGGCAAAGAGGCGAGACAGTGATGGAGCCTCTCCCCTTCAGTGAGGAGCGGCGGGGGGGAGGAAATGTAGGCAAAAGAGACGGAGGAAAAGAGGGAGAAGGAGGAGAGGGTACGGAAACAGACAAGGGGAGATGAAGCAGTGGGAGACATTAATGGGAAAATTGGGAAAGTAGGAGGAGAGGAAAAGGAAGATGAGAAAGGATGAAAGCTAAAGCTGAGAGTGGGATTTGTAGAAGTGAGGGGTTTAGACAGAAAGAGGAGGAGAAGGAGCAAGTGTGAGGGTGAAAAGTGCTCAACCATTAACCAGCAGCATATTCACTAATATTTTTTGTTATTTAGGCAAATTTCTGAGGCAAATGTATATTTGGGGTGAACTATTTGTCATTCAACATAAAATAAAACATCCCCCGTTGGCAGTTCACAAGTTCTCGATCAAAAATGTCAAATCTTGGCAGCTTGAGATAAAGAAAATTCTCCACAAATATTCCTCTCACGTGCCACTTAACATAACAGTCTGCTGCCGTCAGCTCACAGTGTGAAACAAAGTGCACCGAGTCAAAGTGAACACAGATAATGAGATGAACTTATGAACCCAACAAGCACACCACTATATTGAAACTACGAAATATTTCAGTTTTCAAGAAGCAGCCGAGATATAATGTCAAAATGAACAGTTGTGTGTGCTTTGCATTACTGAAGTCAGTGACTCCAAACGAGGGGCACATGTACCCCGGGTGGTACGTCGACAGTTACCGGGGGGTACATGGAGCGACTGCAGCTCAGCCAGAAATAGAGATTAGGATTTGATAATACCAAAAGCGGAACACTCTCTATGAGGGTCGTGTCTGCAGCAGGGGTTCCCAAACTTTTTCAGCTCAAGACCCAAAACAGAAATTTGGTATCTCCCTGCGACCCAAACAGGTGAGATAACTATTTTTATATAGGGATGTACCAAACGCCTGGAAGCCTGGAAGCTTCGCTCGTCGCCAAAATTAGTTTTCAACTACAGGGAACGGGACTGCGACGTCACTGACAGCGAGTCTGCCACCGTGACCTGCTCACTGTTACTAATTATTTAGCCAGTTAGCTTCAACCTGCTCAACTCTGGTCGGGTAACACTGTTGTATAGTGGACTGAAACAGCAAATCACACGGCCAACAAACAATTTTAAAAAAGAAAGAAATCACAGGATTACTTTTCAGTCTTTCCCACCACAGAAACTAACGAGGCTAACATCACTAAGAGGCGCTTGTGTATCAGCTGAGTGAGGGGATATTGGGAAAATGTTTCTATCCACAGTTTTTACTGATCACACAACTTTATGGTGTATTTAATAAAACCTTTGCTCTCCTCTGCGTGCTCTCCCTCTCCTTCTGATAGCTCACTGGCTGGTTTTCAGACTGACCATGGTTCTCTCTGGGGCTAACACAGCTCTCTCACAATTAGGAAGGATCGATATCATTAACTAACTTTAATTTGGTAATATATCATCGTCTGTTTGCCAATGTTGAGAGCTTCTCTTCAAAGGCATTTGTCTTTCACATGTCCTTAATGCATTTCTGATGATGAATGATTGACAGATGACAGACAATGACAACTATGCACGCTATCCTCCAAAGATGGCGGCGCTGCCTCAGAGAGCTATGTGATTCCAATTCCTATTCATACATGTATATATTTTACCTGCTGGCCGCCTCGTTGGGCTGGTCTGTGTCAAGCTCGTGCTAAAGTTGCTTCTTCTGCTTCTTTAGGGAGGTTCCCACCCACCTGCTTCCCCCCCGTCTGTGTCTCTGACACAGCAAATGCTGCTACATCAAACTAGTTTCTCCGCTCTGCCTCCACCTGTTCTCAGAGAGAGCAGCTTCAGCACGAGCTGGACACAGAACGACAAAACACTGGCAGCATGAGAGACACAAATGATGGGACGTACAGCTCCACTGCATCTAGCATGTGTGTATGTTTGAGAGAGAGACAGAGAGCGGGGATGAGAAGGTGGAAGGTGGACCATTGAACGCAAAGTTTCTGCAAGTTATAAATAGCTTATTTGTCATTTACCATGTTAAAATGTGGAACTATTTCCCCCTCTTGCTCTCCCTGAGCAAAGCTTCAGATATTCACTGTTGATTACTACCAAAGCTTTAAAGCCCAAAATATGTGATTTGGGACAGCTAATATACAAATGTAATGGCTGTGGAGGAAGCAGGGAAGGCTGTCATCATCACTGTGGGGCTGCGTTTGATGTCAATCAAACATTGCACATGTGGGTCAAGTGCAGGTTAACCTGTCACCGTCTTTGCTACCCTACGCCCAATGGGGAAAATTGCAAGTCACCACATATTCTCAAGCTCTGCAGATTTATGCAGAATAAGATGGAAACTACCACAAAGAAAAGGAAATGACCTTCAACAATGACAGTCTACTTACCTATTGTCTACCATTGCAGTCCACTCTTTGAAAGTGTCCCACATTGTCCTACATAAACATATTCCCACATTTGGTTTGTTGGGATCAGGTCACCTCATGTACAGACACTACAGAGGCTGACTGACTGTTACTTACTGCCTGTGATTTCAAACAGAACTTTGTCGTTGAGGCCCAATCGGAGTTCAGGCATCCCCGACAGGACCACTTTGAGCTTGATGGTGCCCACTATTTCACTCCGCAGGACGCTGCCATTTGCGTTCACCTCCAGGACAGAAGAGAACAGCATTACATTAAACATGACAAATATAAATTTGTGCTTGGAGAATCGTGTTGTGATGAATCAGAAACATTTTAAATGGTATGATATCAGCTTTACGCTGAAAGTTCAACTGAGAGGAGTACACACACTTTACCGTTAGCAAATACAAATATGTACTTAAAGTTGCTTTGTTTACTCTACAGATCAGCAGTAAGACTCCTGCTCATAAACTGGGAGAAATAAATAAACCAGCTGATACTCAGATCAGCCTCTCAGCAGATGCAAACAGACCGAGGGACGAGCCTGAGAAGCGCTCAGCGTGCGGCGTGAGAAATATAAGCAAGGCGTTGATGTGAAAGAGGATGAAGGAAAAAAAACAGTCCCTGGTCACAGAAAAGGAAGTGGCGACTGCAGCTCTGCAGCGGCGCTTCAGTTTCCCCCTGACTCATAAAAATCTGCAAACTGTCCTTGAGGTGTTGCTTCAAGGACGTGAAGCTTCAGAGGAAAGTCGTTTCTCTTTTGTTAAAAGAAACGTCATCGTGTTCATGTACACAAATCTGTTCTGTTTCTTTAGCTGCAGGAAATATGAGCCCTTGTTTGTCCTCACTTAAAAATATGACATTTTCCTCCAAATCCCCTGATCACACAACTAATTATTAGAAGAATAAAATAACTTACTACGTTCATTTTTATTATATCATTACTTAGAAATTCTACTAAATTCATTATTTGATAGTGTAATGTTTATATTTTTACCAAATCAGAACATTTTACAGGACTTGCAACATCAAAAGTTTCAGTTATTGTCAAGTCACATAACTTGTTGAGTATTCATTCTCACTGGCAGAAAAACTTGATGTGTCCTCATGCATCTTGTCTGCTTAAGTTACTGACCAACTTTGAAATATTGTACAACTGTTTAGCTGATCGCACCTCACTGCACACAATGAAGGAACATAAATATCACAAAATATTCTATTGAAAAGGAACAGAGGGCTGTTTATATTGGAGGCTGCTTCCTTCTCGATTCAATTCAAGGAAAGAGGAAAACTGTTTGGAGGAGTCAAAACATGCCAGAGTTTTTGGAAGACAATTTTAGCTCTGACGCAGACGCTCAGCCTCGAGGAAAACACTCTGACCGTTTATTTTAAACAGAACTGCGAACAAAAACCTATCATTTGTAGATGATGGATAAAACAATGGAGGGTGATGAATAAAGAATGCAGAACTGTTACTGATACTACTGGATGAGTCAGCCACATGTATTTAGGACTTTCTGATTAGTGTTCTCTGGGTGTCTACAGAATACATCTGGCTGGGTATTTCTTGTTTGTTGTGATCTTATTTATTGTGGAAAAATCTGATTTGAAAACCAATAAATGCATTCAACAACATCATATCTTGCTGATTTTGTAGGCCTCTGTTAACAGTTTTTCTACTGTCATAACATCAGATATAAAATCATCTAAACAAAAAATCTCCTCCTGCTTATTTTAACTTTCATCTGATTTCAGAATCCAACCTGGTAGCTTCGTCTTGCTGATGGTCTTGTTTACTTATTCTTTTGCTTGTGTAGATCATATGGAGACATCAGTATTAAACCGGGGCTGTTTTAGTTAAAAGTGCCTTGTAGTATGTTTAAATAATAATATAGTGATAACAGTGTAAGGTTGCCTGTTGTACCTGTGAATCTGTGCTGTCCAGGCTTAAAGTAACATACTGGGAACGGATGAAATCTTTCGGCTTATGTTTTCAGGTTTGCTCTGAACTCATCCCCAAAGATACAACCAATTTACTAACCGCCTCACTGTGCAACTTTTATTAGGACTGTACAGCAGGCTATCTTATGAGTATTAGGCAGTGATATCTTATCTTATATGTTAAATATTTGGTAGTAAAAACAGAAACTTTGCATCATTCCTTATCACTTTCAAACTAGAGCTAAACCAATAAATTGGGCAGATTAGAAACAAAAATGAAAGCACTGTGATGCAAAAAGATATATCAGAGATAATTAAATGGAAAATTCTGCACTTTTCATGTGGATGTCCAGTCAGTGTTGATGGTAAATGTAGTCTGTGTGTGTTATAATGACCAAGAAAGCTGAGTTCTCCTGCTCACAGAGCCATGCCAGTAGTGCCTACACGTACCAAGATGCATTGCATGCAAGCTTCTGATGCCTACACTGTGTATCACCACCCAAGCCTATAGCTATTTGTTGTCCAAAACACTGTGTTAAGTAACAAAATACTCATCCAGCACATCCCCTGGTTACCCAGAGGTGGAGACTAGAAATCCAAGCAAAAAAAAGCCCACAGCTCTCCTTTAACACCTACTACATCACTGTGACATCACTGGATGCAGGAAACAACAGATTTAGTCAGTTTTCTCTGTCAACATAGCACAAACTAAGGAATTTATGGCTTCATCTGACTACATGGACAACATCATCAACACTGAATTGACATCCAAATGAAAAATGGTGAATTTTCCCTTTAAGAAACAATGATTGTTAGTTCACAGTTCACAGTTCGTCCACCTCAGACCACTAAAACTGCAGCATATCCATCCTAGTACATATTTTTTCATAATTCTTCTTATATATAAAATATTTGTGAATATTTGCTTGTGTTGAAAGAAAAAAAGAAAAAGAAAACATGAATCAGCAGAAATACAGTTATTGTTTTCGTAGCTCTCTAATGTCAACATCGGCTTAAAATATCCAGCATCAGTCAGACTCTATATCAGACAAACACATCCTGGCAGTTTTTTCCATCCTAGTCACTGAATGAATGGTGTCAAAAACAAATAAACCACGCTGCAGCAATTACCTACAGCACAGCGCACCTTTGTATTAAGTCTAAAACATGCTGGTGTGTGCAAAATCTACATCGCTGAACTACACAGAAAAACCTGATTATAAAAGAAGCGCTTCATTTGGAAGGTGAGATAAATCTTAATGCATTTGCAGCAAGATATGCAGGATTCCCAGAAGCCACTGATACGCCTGACCACTGATACCTCTAAGAGCCTAAGTCTGATGATGGAAGTGGTCAGGCTTTCTACTACAGTATCATAATCAGTGAAATATCGGATTAGTAAATATCATGGATAGGGTGCTAATAAATGATGCATGCAATACAAAATAAACCAACATAAACTGGGGTATCTGTCTTTGTTGAGTCATGTTTTACTTTCTGAGGATATTTTTTGTAAGATATGATGCTGACAAAGTAAAAACTGTCCTCACCAGCAGATTTACTGACTCAATGACATCCATGAAAACTTCGTTCTTCCTGTACTTGATGCCCTCTGACCGCCAAGACACGGCGTTGGTGACAGTGGCAGGAGGTCGAGGAGCTCCGACTTCTAATTTATGACCCTGCTGGGTGATGTACCTGAAAGAGACGGAGGCAGAAAGAAGTTGAGACAAACTGTTTCACAAGTCCAGTCTCTGATCCTGCTGAGCGGAACACCTAAAACCGACGGTCAGAGTCCTCATTACAATTACAATGCCCCAGAAAGACACACAATTCCTAATTTTGGAGAAAATAAGATTCTTCATTTGAAGAAATCTACATAGAAAATGGCAACAAACGGTGAACCCGATCTCTCCTGAGGAATCTTTTTATATTTTGCATTAATCACCCCTCATGACTTAAAATAAATGAGCTATTCCGGTGTGAATAAATTAAAGGAGCTGGGTATTCATCTTGTATGAAGATTATTCATGGATGTAATTGGAAAATGGAGATTTACATAAACCCATTGTGACTGCAGCCACAGATAATAATGGGACTTAACATGCGTTTGTTTACATGATATTAAACTATTAAACATTAAAATCAGCAGCATCAAGTGTCTTAAAGGGTTCTGAGCCACCAGAAGACGCTGGAGCAGCTTTAATAGGTTTGAAGATTTGAACTTTTAATGGGAGCCCCTTCTATAAGCAATTCCATCATTATATTTTTGTTGATGGAGGAAAATCTTCCGTTGGTATTCAGATGGGTTACGATGCAGCGATTAAGGTCGAGATGTGAGAGGATTTTCGGTTAATGCTCATCAAGCCATTAAGTGACCATCTGAGTCGCAGATAGCAGCGCCGCTCGCCAGCAGGTTCAGTTAGGGTTGCTCGGTTCTTATTTCCACTAAATCTCGAGGGAAACGTGTCTTTTTTAGCTGCTAACTTTTCAGGCATTTGGTGCTGGGCAAAGCAGCACACAGAGGGTTTTTGGAGCTTTTTCACTAAAAAAACAGCTGCCTTCTGTGCCCGGAAACGATGCCAATGTGAGCTGTGAGAGTGAACCGAAAGAGTAAAACCATCTGAAAAAATGCTAAGGCACTCCACAGAGACTTGAGGAACTGCAGAGTCTGGTGTATTCATGCAATCCATTGCTTTTACAAAAATATTTATTGGTGCAGCTTTAAAAAAAAGTATAATTAGATTAATAAATAAAAAATGTAAGTGCACTCTTCTGCACTTAATTAAGACTGTTTGCAAAAACAAATCAGTTTACTCCATTTGTACATTATATTTATCTGTTGATCCGTCCATCATTCACTGCACAGTGCTGTAAGTTGTTTCTCAGCGTGCAAGCTGGAGAGCCAATTTGTTTCAACAATCCTCTGACTGTGTCCAGGGAGACATAATGACTTGTTATGAGAATAGGAGGGAGCTGTACTCAGATAAACAACATGTGACGAGGCCTGTTTTTACCCAAACACCTGCCCCCTCACCACTGTTTATTTCTCACTGGCCTCGTTTCCACTGCAGAACTGCCTCCTAATTTATGCCCCCCGATGTTTACCTGGAATTCAATGTCCAAAATAGTTACTCCAGATTGTGGCTATTAATTCTTTTCATGTTTCTTTTGTTAGTTCGGTAGCAAACTGACTGTATGAATTTTGAAATGATACAATAAATCAGATATTTTTACAGTGCATTTTTGTTTGGCACTCGCCTGAACACACACTATTATTCTAGAAATGACTGTGAGATGATTTATACACCAACCTGGACAGGCTGCATTTATAGAAAACAATTGGTGCTTTAGACACTTTGTTATAAACATTGTGAATTGCAGCTGTTGACCTGCACTTGGACCTGCT
Source organism: Lutjanus campechanus (assembly GCA_027495735.1). Taxonomy (NCBI): domain Eukaryota; kingdom Metazoa; phylum Chordata; class Actinopteri; order Lutjaniformes; family Lutjanidae; genus Lutjanus; species Lutjanus campechanus. Next base: position 10,208 of record JAJHUR010092565.1, read on the forward strand.
GTGGAGAGGTGGCTAATAGGACAGGATACAGATGTTCTGCCGCCTCAGATCGCCCTAAATTCAACTCCATGAACTGTGCGAACGAAAATGCAAGATAATATTTTATGCTACTGACACAAATAAATAGACAGATTGACAGTGATCCAAGCGGATCCATCTCTGAAACAATCTTATCTCTTCTCCCTCCGTCTGCTGTTTTCTGACCTCTTCTCTCCTCCCTTTCTCCTCTCCTTTTTTTCCCCCAGTTGTCCCTCACCTTTGTTTTTTTCCCCTCACAGGCCTGAGCATTTCTCTCACAGCCAGTGACTTACTGACCCAATGTTCCACATGAATCTGCTGTCCTCAACCTCCTCTGTTACAAAAAAAAAAAGAGAAGAAAAACTGCAAAGCCAGCTCTAACTAGCTAGCTCAAAACTTACAATTCAATTTTTGGGGGGCTGTATCTGTTTGGAAAGTGTTAATGCAGACAAGGTGGCACATTTCAATTTTGATGCTTATTTAGAATTAAATCTTACCACAAATGTCACTTAAGATGTCCCATGTGTATGTGTATGTATGAGAGGTTTTTCCAGTTTACTAAATACAGCAGCAGGGACGGTATGTGTGTTCCATATGCAGTTTCTAATTTGAGAGATGGGCTGAATGTTCCTACGTGTCTGTCTTCTCCAGACTCGCTTCCAGATCGCTCCGTGCTTCTGGTGACCGAAATTGCAGAAATCAGTTTGTCACACTTACATGCGCCGCTGCTACATATTTGATATCAAGAATCTAAGGACAGAGTGAGACACATTTGTGATTTTGTGCTGCTGTGACGGCCCCGCTGCCTGGTCCGCTCTGCTGCTGCTGTGCTTTCTGGGGTCTACTTCATTTCAGTGCACCGGTGCGCTTAACGTGTAACGATGAGGGCGGTGAAAACTGTTTAGCGGCAACAACCACATCATTGTCAGCTGACAAAACTAAAACAACAATGTTGGCCTGCAGGGAGGAAGCCGTGACAGCTCTCCTAGTTGATAAATAAGTGCCAGCATGTACAGTAATGTTCACAATATGATTTTATTTAAACCTGAATGACATCACCAGTTCTCTCTCCTATCAGTCTCCTTTGTCTGAGTTTGTATGAGCCATGTGATCGAAGAAGGCGTGCGCGCCGCTTTCGCCACTTGAAATAAGCGCTGCATCCATTGAAGGATGCCAAGATGCTGTGTATTGGCAAGAATCTGCCAATAGGATACGTATAACGATACAGGGCTTATAATTCAATATATTTGAGAAATATTACAATACTGTTAGCAGCGTGATATATTGCAATTTTTCATCTAATTTTATGAAAACTGTCATAATATACAGAAAAATTCAGCATATTCCACAAAATCTGAGTTGAAAGTTTACTTTTTTGTGCAATGAGAACAGTGTAGATAGATAACAACACTTGACAAACAACACAAAATAAAATCTTTCCATGTATCATCATATCACAATCCAGTGTTTTTGAGAATCGACACAGTATCACAAAACATAATATTGTGATACTCAAGTATAATCAATATTTTCCTACACCTTTAGTTTAAATGTTGTACAGACTCTGCCTCCTTGGCGCACAGCAGGCACACACCGTGGTGGTAATGACGTGAACCATGTCTCTTGGGCTGCAGACCAATTAGGAGCTTAATCAGCACTAAGTAACACACCTGGGCCTTGTGTGCGATGTGAATATCAGCCAGACTAGCAGCCAGACCTTGAGAAGATCTCTTCATCCCACACACCTCTGTGTTCTGGCTTTCGTTTCCGTTTCTTTGTTTCTACAGCACAATACCCCTGCTTCACACTTTCACTCATCCACTGCCTACACGACTGATTTCACAGATTCCTGCCATCTACAGTACTTTTTAGTTTGTGTTTGATTATTCTGTTGTAAAATGAAATACTTTGTTATTTAATATATCTTGACTTGAAAGTTTGCACTTTTCAGAAGAAATTAATTTAAATCTGATTTGTAATATTAGTGGTTTATGAAATCATAATTCCACTGCAGCAACACACCCGTGGGCGCACAGATGAGCCTAAGCACATTTGCTACGCTGGGTGAGAAAATAACTGTGTTGGTCAGAAAATAGCAATAACAACTGAGCTCTGCGCCACTTTACACCAGGCGGAAGATAGAGCCATTAATCTTTTTGGCCACTATGGGGCAGTGGAGAGAAGTTGTGAACCGAAAGTTGCGACATGGTGAGCTTGTCAGCAAACAGTTGCGTAGTTCCACATGAAACACTCATGGAGCTACATTCTACATCCAACATTGAGAGTTTTGTTTCTAGCAAACTGGTGAATTTAAGTCCAACATTCAGTCTCTTCTAGCTCTGTTTTTATCTCTACCGGCTCCTCAGGGAAATATCTGGCTCGTTAGCAGCTAACTGTGTTCACCAGCTAGTTGCTAACTTCATCTCTCTGTTGTTTGGTGCAGAGCAGGTCGTGTTCAGTGGATTCTTTGAGCTGTGAGAGTGAACCAAAACAGTAAATTTACTGGCCAGACAGCTTAACAATGAGCTGAAACTTGCTATAAAGCTCTGAAAAGCTGAGGGAAGCTGCAGGGATAATTCTTTCTTGGCTCATTCACCCTCACGTTTTAAAAAAAAAAAAGTTAATTAATTCAAAATATTGATTAAAGCTGCTCTGAACTGAGTTAAATGTTAGGTCAAGTGTCATGACCCATAAAGCCAATCAAAGCCGACTGAACAAACCCAAACGCTGACTGTGAGGTTTTGTTTCATTCAACTGTACATTTCCTATCTGATGTAAACAACCAAAAATGCTAAATAAACAAGTTTTGGATTGATTGACGGATTGAGGCAACATTTTTCTCCCTCGTTTTCTGTGCCAGTTCCTCCCACCTACAGGGTTTTGAATGCATGTTGACACACAGGAAAATCTGAAAAGTGCTGAAAGATGAAAGGCGGCGACAAGTGGGCTTGGGGTCGACGTCGGGTTGTTTTGTTGCTTTGCCGTTTGTTCTGTTTTGCCCCGATTCTCCTCAGAAATGCTAATGAAAGGATCTGGAAGCGGGGGCTGGCAGCAAACTGACAGATTAGCATAACAATAGCAATCATAACAAACACACACATGCATGAAGGTTCATACGAAGACACACACATGAACACACAGGCATGCATATGCATCTCTGCAGTCTCTCTCTTGCTGAGTCTCTTGAATCCGCCCACCCACACACACACACACACACACAAAACCACACACGTGTGCACACACACACATTTACACATTTATACTTTTACCAGGTAGTAAGAATTGTGAGAAAAAAAAGTGTTTTTGTGTTGTTTGGGGCATGAAAAGGTCAGAGCACTAGAATAGCCTGCAGACACAGAGACACAGTGAATGTGTGTATGTGTGTGTGTGCAGCCTGTGTGTGTGTGTGTGTGTATACACAAGAGAGAAATAACACTTTTGTGTGTCTCCTTGGAGAAGAGAAGAGCAGGGCTTTTCTGTCTGAGAGTCTCGAGTGTGTCCAGCTGACGTGTCATTGTGTTTGAGTGCCAATAGGAGCCTGGTAATTATCAGTCCTATTCAGACACCAAACACACATACTGTACACACACACACACACACACACACACACACCTCTCTCTTACACACACACACCTCTCTCTTA
>JAJHUR010092566.1:0-10630 GCA_027495735.1 Lutjanus campechanus
TTTTTCTCCTTATGAATGTTTATATGATTTTCAAAAATGTACCATGAGCTAGGAGGAATTAAACATATTTTGAGGGAATGGAGGTACTCCCTGTAATTGCTGTGCTTTTACATAGATCATTGTTGTGAACTGTGCCTATATTTGCATGTTCTGAAGCATCTGTTAAATGTGTTACAAAGGGTGTTATATAAATGAACAGTAGCATGACTAGGTATGGGAAACATACAGAGAAGTAGGGCAAAATAAATATGGAATACAGTATAAATGTACTGCAAGGAAAGGATAAATAATATAAATAATATAGCAACAGAACGACATTGTTTTAATTACTTTTTTTAATCTTACCAGCTTTTTTCTTTTTCTTCTTTTTTTACACAAGCTTCTAAGGGAATTGCTTTTTTTAATACTTTTTTTTATGCCTTTTTTGCACCTTGGGCACAGCGAGGAATAACACTTTATTGAATTTGAAGATTATTTATCTGTTTTTTACTGGCTATAAATGTTCTAACTTTTCACTCACTACTCTTTTATTTTTCCCTGGCTATCTCCCAAATCTGACTACTACTCAAGTATACAGCACACATCCTTTCTGCTTCACACTGTCCCTTTTTCTCTCTTTCTCTGTGTGTGGGAATGTATACATGCGTGGACCAGACAGGAGCATGGTCATCATTTCTGGTCCGTAGGGAAGCTGAGAAGAGATAGCAGTAAAGCATGATGAGTGGGAGGTGTATGATGCTGGCGTGCCACATCTATTCCCCTGGCTCCGCAGATGACATCGTCCCCGAAGGAAATATCTTGACACTGGACGTCTCTGAGTCATGGGGCAGTGGGGCCACAGTGAGATGAGATCTCTACTTCTTCACTGTCACACACGCAAACACACACACACACACATACACACATACACCTACTATATTGAATTACAGTAGAAGGTGAATAACCTGCAACATATAGGTTCAAATATAGATATTATAAATCTCTGGTAGAAGTGAAATATATCAATATTTCCATGACAAACTTCTGTTTTGAACGGCATACACTGTTGAGACTGAACATAATGTTAATGGGTTAGTAGTGTTTTGAAGGCCCAAGCAGCGACCCTATTGAAATTGCTGATTTGAAATTACTTTTTTTTCTTTTTCTCTTTCTTCTTTGTAATGTTCATTCGCATTTCTGAGGGGCTAAACGTGCTGCAACCTTCACATTTCATAAGCCATTTACATGACAATATTAAGTAGGTAGGTGAGGCCAAATGGCTCAATAGCACCCCCTACAAAATTTAAACGAAATAGCCCATGGTACGTTTCACCTACACGTACAAAAATTGAAATTAAAAAACACATGTATTATGTCCAAGCGTACAAAAACGCCTATACCTTAAACGCAAAACAGAGTGGCCATTTTAAATTTACTGTGCCTTTTGTTTTTTCAGCCATTATATTTGAACAAAGTCCTTCTAGACAATTGATCAGGTTGAATTCAGAATCGGCGTGCACAGTCTAGGGAGATTAGAGTTTTCATCAAACGGCATTATCGTGACATGGAAACGAATTTCGATATTTTACCATAAAACAAAAAGTTGTTGTAACTTCAATATACATTGTCCTATACCCCCTCAAATTTCACGTTTGAGTCCCAGCTTAAAGACATCTACATGCCAGTTAGGAGTCATTGTCAATTGTGCCACTGACATACTGACTGACAAACATAAAATATAACTAGTGGGTGGTCTGTTGTGCCACCAAATGGAAACAGGAAGTGACTTTGAACACCTTCCTGTAGTGTCCAAAAAATTGAGAATCTTGTCGACCATTTGGCCTCTGGCAGTGAGGCGCAAGGGCCCGATCATCGCTGCTTGCAGCTGTAATTTTTTGACCAAAACAGTACTGTGATGTAAAACTGAAGCAGCCATATGGGGCTCCGTGTTTTGCCTCTAATAAAAAAATTTTAAAAATGGAAAAAATAATGCTGCCTCGCCAACATTTTGAAGTACAAGTCATTGCATTTGAATAAAGTTTACTGGAATTGTCACTGTGAGTGTGAGTACCCATGTTGTGGCTGGTTAGCTGAGCCGTACAGTGTGAGTGAAGAATTTGCCACGCAGACATGTGTAGAGTTAACATGACATCGATTAATAACAAATGCACAGTGTCTGCCCAGCTTTATGTAACTGTCTTTTCAAATTAAGTGAATTAAATGTGTTACAGGACTAATGCCCATAATTATATGTGTCTGTTTAGATCTGCGTGTTAATTCCACTTGACATTATAGTTTAACAAGTTATTGTTTATACACACACACACTCACACACACACATGGGATTGGGTAGTAATGGATAACATGTAATCAGGTTTACGTAATCAGATTACAAAAATTAAGTAGCTCTAAATAGACCAGATTATCTTTGAAATAATATGTAATTATATTATTGTTACATTGTCAAGGATAACTTGATTACATTTTGGATTATGTCTTTAATATGCCACATTTTCCTATAAATACATCTCAGTCATTTCCTTATTCTCTCATTATTTTCCTTAGCTCGGGAAGCTTTACGACCCAAAGCATCAGAATTTGACAACCAAGAAATGAGACTCAACAATCAACTAACTTTGTGGTGTGTTTACAAACAGCTCAGACATATCCCACTGATTCTACCTTTAAAATACAGCAGTTTTAAAATTATTAAACTTTTTTCATGTGTTCTATTAACGCATAAAAAACACGTCTCTGTGGGACTCAAATTTTGAAGGCTATTTCCATATTTTTTTTAGTAGTAGTAGTTTTTTAGGGCAACATTTCCAATTGATTTTGAAGTATTCCAAAAGTAACTTGATTAGATTACTTACTTTTTTACTTTTTTGTAATCCACATATTACATTACTAATTGCAAAAATTGCCATGTAACTTATATTTAGTAACTGACTACGTTTCAAAGTAATCTAACCCTCCCCTGTGCACACAATTACTCTGTCAGTCACGGACACGAGTCCTTCTTATCCTGTTTTTAGTACACCCTAATATTTCAGTTACTGCTCATCATTTTCACTTTTTTTTTTTACAGCTCTTGAGCAAAGTAAACCCATTTAAAACAAAACAATACAAAAAGACTGGTTTGAACTCATTTTTATTCATGCTATAATCCATGTGCATTCAAAAGATGTTGTGTCTTCCTGCTACAAGAGCACGTTGATGACGAGAAATTACCATCAAATCTCCCAGTAATGGAAAATTTTACGAAACATTGAGAGTGAAAACACCATTAGCGCCAGATAATGAGAGAAAGAAGAATGGTTAAAGAGAGTGGTTACATGGCAAACTATTTTTAAAATCCACCTTTTACCTGTATTTTTGTATTAATGCTTCTTAATTAGATTTTTTTTTTTTGCCAATTTTAATATTTAAAACTGTGATAAATCCCAGCGGATTCGTCTTTTTATTATCAAAACCAAAAATGAAAATCCCTGTCCGTTTATATTGAACATCTTTTTTTAATGACCGTATCACACAGAGAGCACATAAACCTGGAAAATCGTGCTTCCTTCTCTGAGAAGTCAAATTTCAAATAGTCAATAAAAAGAGAAGAAAAGAAAAAAAAATATTGAGTGTGTGTGTGCTTCTTGTAGGTTTATCGTCATGCTCCACTAGCGGGATGTACCTATTGTGATGTATGATTGTGATTTCCAAGGTGCACATTGTATGAAACACAAGCAGTGATTGATTTCCCCTTGCACAAGGGGAATGACAGTACGAAGATTATCAGTTTGTTTTTCCTTTGCCTCTCTCTTCACAGGTAATTTTCATGTTGTAAATGGAGGTATCGATCGCTGCTCCCTCTTCTGTTTGTCCTCAGCTCGGCTCATCATCTGAGGAGAAAACAGGAACAGAAAGTCGCACAAGTTTGACTTCATAGCATGGGGGAATGTGATCAATGGCTCCAACATGACGTGCTGTTCTCAGAGGGATGTTTGTTCCACATTTGCGATTTGAATTGCACTCTACTCTATTGATTCACTCTTTTTAAATATACCTATCCCCCCCCCCCCCCCCCCCCCCCCCCCCCCCCTCCCCCCAACTTCGCCACATTCCAGAGTGTTGTTTTCCAACCAGAGATACAGGTCTTTGTGATCGTTATCACAAAACACCCTTAGAAATATGGGTTCCAAAAGGGTTCTTCCTGAAGAGCTGAGGTTTCTATACAGTCATTTGCTTCTGAGGTATGTAAGATTTCTTCAAAGATTGTTCAAATCCTTGAAGAAGTTTTTTGTTCTCGGTAGAATCCCCTGGGTTTGTTCTAAATAAAACCCTTGGAATATGAAAGGGATCTCAATAGAACCCCCCTGGAATAAAAAAGGATTCACGGTAGAACTCCATGGTTGGATTCTTGTTAGCGCCCTTGTTAGATGGTGGAAATTTTCTGGATAGAACCCACAGAGAGCATTTTGGGTGGAATCATTACAACATTATTAGAGGTTCTCCTTTAGAACCTCTCATAAAGAGTTCTAGGTGAAACCTTTCATAGAACGTTCTAGGTATAACCCCATATGTTTGGTTCTTGATAGGGTTTCAAGTGGAACCTTTTTTTTCCCAACCCATTGTATCATGGAAAATAGACCTAAGACTTCATGATTATTTTAACTTCAATCTTAGAAATATGGGTTCTAAAAGGGTTTTTCCTTTGGGGCTGAGGTTCCAGAAGAACATTTTTCGAAGACAAGAGTTCATTTAGGGTTCTTTGTAAGACAGCGGGTTTCCATTAAAAACAATTTTCATCCAAAGAACATTGAAGAACTCTTTAATAAAGGGCTATTTGTACCATAATATACAAGGATTCTCTGTAGAATCACCTTCGTGGGTTCGAGATTTAACTCTTGGAATATAAACGGGTTCTTGGTAGAACACCCTGGGTGGGCTCTTGTTAGCACCCTAAGATCCTGGATAGAACTTAGAGTGTATCTGCTTATACATTTAATAGTTGAAGTTAAAGTTTGTCATGGACACACACACAAAGCAAAATCTCTATTCCTCGGCTACCTAAGACAAGCCAGAGCCATTAAATACATTTAATATTAATACATTTAACTGACAGAACAGCAAAGAGATGCATGTGCAGACACACAAGGCAAAGAGCCAGATTTACTTCGCAGCACAAATTTCTATTGCGAGTTTGACTGAATGGATTGAATCGAAAGGAAGAAGCAGCAGGTTCAGCAGCTGAGACGAGGTCAGGCGGAGGGTGTTGATATGGCTGATGTAAACACTGACCTAAATGCAAACACTCACTGTAAATGCCTTGTCAAAACAAAGAGGAGTGCAGCTGCTAACCTGCAGCGATTCCTCAGTTCACCAAACATCAAGTTCAAATTCGAGTTTAATGAACACAACCCACACAATCCACTGATTACCATCGCTTTGCTGTCCCTGTAGTCAGATATGTTGTTCATTACCGAGCACTGTTGTAATGAATCTTTAAATTATATAAAAGCCTAAATTTAATGATGATTACAGGTGGGTTTGTCACGAAAACACAGCTATTCATAATGATTCAGCTTTACTAAGTTCAGCGAACTGCACAACCAACCTCTGCTGACATGCCTAATTATTTGTATGAACCTCTCTTAACACTAGAATAATTCATGAATGACTAGAAATTTCATAAGTTGCCATTTTTAAAAAAATCCAAAGTATAAAAGCATAAATGAGCATTAAAATAAAGTGATATGCATCATAATATATTAATGTAATATTCCCAGTAGGTTGGAAAAAAGAGTTGGAAACTCACACACCCATGAATTATAGGTGCTGAGACATAAAAGTGTTAGAAGCATCCCCTCCTCCCACTTTATGTTCCTCAAAATCTTGAATTGTTTTACTTATTATTCACTAGCTAGTCCACTAATTTGTACCTGAAGGAAAATGAATGGAACTCAAGACTGCCTGCAAAGAAACAATGCCTGAACTGATTGCAGCTGCGGACCTTTGTCGCGTGTCCCTCCATGTTTTCAGTCTACCTCTGCTGCTAATTGTTAAGTATAAAGACATTATGCCCAGGAAAGTCAAAGTTAACGCTGACTTGAAGCAGTTGGCAGGCTATCCATAGCTAAGTCCTTAGCTCACTAAGTGTCAGTTAATGTTGGTAATTTGATGAACAGGTTAATCTGGCTGTGCTTACCTCACCCGTTTAACAATACTGTAGTAAAATATTACACTGCTGCCTGCACGAAGAAAATTTCCAGTGAGCGCAGATCAACATTGCAAATAATATAGTCAGCTTGGTATTACATATCTTTCCAAGCTCATTAGCCGACATGAATTTGATATATATTGAATATAATTTATGGGAGGGTTTGGTTGCCTTTGTGCCGAGGGCCCTGTCCCATTTCATTCTGTCCTGTCCTGTGACTCCTGCTGCTGCCTCCTTGTTCACAGCTTGTTTTTTTTCCTGACCTACCTGTCAGCTGATTCAGTTTAACCACCATGACTTTTGCCCTTGTCTTTGTTCCTTTTACCCTGCACTGCCTGTTTCATCTGCCGCCAGTCCTTTTCATCTATTTGCCCTGTCCTGATGCACCATGGAACGCCGGCTTGGACTGACACTTGACTTCATGCTACCTTCCACTACAATCTAATAAAAGGTATTTAAGTTTAGTTCAATATTACGCAGCTATTAAAGGGATAGTTCACCCAAAAATGAAAATTCAGTCATTATCTACTCACCCTCATGCTGATCGAAGGTTGGGTTTATTTTCTTATTTTGTCCTAAACAATGTAAGTGAATGGTGACCATCAAATGTAAAAAAAAAACAACTGGAAAAAACCTCAAATGCCCCCATACTGCTTGTCTGGTATAATCCAAAAATAGCCTTCTGCTTGTTTTTAACTAGCTAACATTGTACACAATGTAACTTTGCCTGGGAACTTGTAAACACAGACTTGTTTCATCTGATTTCAAGGAGAATCCAACAACTGTGGCAGGCATTAAGAAGAACTATAAAAAACCGCCAGTCTTCTCGCTGATGGTCTTGCTAACTTATGTGGGTCATACAGAGGCATCAGTATGAACTGAGACTGTTTCATAACCAGTCCTTGTCATAGCTTCAATGCAGAAATGTTACATATAATAGCTTTAACATTGACATTCTTTTGCAACTCGTAACTGCAACTGCAACTGTACTGAAACAGAGGTTTCAGGATATTTTTCTGACAACTTTCTACCTTTACTCACATTTTAACACAAATATTTGCACTTTCTACAACTTACATTTTCAAAACAGACTTGTTGCTTTATTTTTTATTTTTATTTTTTTGCATTTTGAGGTGAAATTATTTTTCATTTGCATTCCCAACATCAAGGCTGATTTCAACCGACATGGATTGGACAATAAGACATAGAAGAGACAATTCCTTTGTGTATCCATGAGTGAAAATCATGCACAACTGCCGTAACAAGACGAAAGCAATGTGAACAATGTACCAAGAGAAAATAAAACGACAAAAGACGTAATGAGATGAAAACTATGTAAAAGACGTTAACAAGAAGAAAACGGTGTAAAGCATGTAACACATCAAAAATAACATATGACGTAATAAGACAAAAACAATGTAAATGACGTATCAAGACAAAAACATCATTAAAGACATAAAAAGCTGAAAACCAAGTAAAGTAGATATGACGAGACAAGAACGATGTGAAGACGTAACAAGACAAAAACAACATAATAGGTGTAAAATACAAAAAAGGTGTACAAGATGTAACAAGATGAAAATGGTGTTAAACGACGTCACCAGACCAAAACAGCATAAAAGACGTAACAAGACAAAGGGGAGACTTGTCTGAGGAGAAAAGGTTAGATTTAGTTAGCTTCGCATAGAAACAGCTAGTAGAAATGTTCTTCAGAGGGAAGCTTTTTACTTTCATACTTTTGGGTACATTTTAGAGCCTGTACTTTTTCACTTTTACTTGAGTTAATGAGTTGAATCAATACTTCTACTTTCACCAGAATCTTTTTTCTTTTTTTTTTACACAAGTATCTGTACTTCTACTTGAGTAAATAATGTGTGCACTTTTGCCACCTCTGTATGTTGATTCTGTTCATGTTGACAGTACCAGCTGTACATAAAAGATCTCCATACTGCAAGCGAGGTCCAGTGGGTGGTGAAAGGTTAATGTACATCCATTTATGTAAATTAGCTGGTCGCATCCTCACTGAGGGTTTTTTTTTTTTTCTTCTTTTTTTTGGATGAAGCTGAGTTTATGTAAGAGCATGTTTAATACAGTTATATAACGCGCAGTAATAAAGGTAAGTGCTTAGTTTCCTCTGGCAACCATGTTTGTGCACTTGAATTGAAAGAGGGAGACAAAAAAGGGAAAAAAAAATATCTTGAATGCACATCAGCTGCCTACTTTGAGACGTGTTAAAAGATGTGTTCGAAATGAGAAAGATGTCTAAAAAGCGGTGAACAATACCAGAGCACGGTATGAGTGAGGGGGAGGTGGGGGGGGACGGGGACGGGGGGTAGAGCGGTTAGCCAACAGACTGTAATGTCATGCTTCAGTAAAGCTGCTGTGGTCAGAGCAGTCAGCAGAGGACAAGAAGAGAAAAGCAGCACTGGTGACATTATTTGTTGAATCAGTGATGTCTGCAAGACTTTGCGGAGTGCTCACCTTCACAATGCACTGTACTGAGGCATGCCTCGAAATGTCTCCACAGTGGTTTGTTATTGCATTTTCAACCCACATTGAATAAAGTCATAAACCGATGTGGGTTTCTAAGATAAAAACGCGGTAAAACTATGTGCACAAAGTATTAAATCCTCCCTGAACCATACAACTGCATCATTTTTAGAGTATTGATTCCTCCAGAGAGTAAAATAAACGTTGACATCCATCTGTTTACTCATTCACTTGCTGTTAAAGACATGGAGGCTCATCATTCGGTGAAGTCAAACACTCTAGTGTTATATTTATGCCCAGGTGTTTCAATCTATTTAAGGTAATCTTGGATTCTTACTGATCCGGGGAGCTCACTTCTGCTCTATTGGATTTACTCGGTTAATTTGGGAACCTGCAAGAACTACAAATACACAATCCAGCGGTGCAACACCCTTTCAAGAAATGAGATTCATCTTTGGTACCTTTTTCTTCGCTTTTATTGTATATTTCACTAATGCACAGCAGAGTGTAATAGGCTTTTCGCCCAGGCCACGGCATAATCTTTATTACTGCAGCTGCAGTGTGATGCAGCGTGGGAAATATCAGCTTTCTAACGGGAGAAGAAAGGTGAAGTCATTTGCTTCTGACTGTATTTCTGGTAATGCTTTACATTTTTCATCCATTTAATGTTAATATGGACTCCCAAGACATCAAAATTTTTCCAAAAAGGAAATCCATCTGTGTGAATGAGAGGACAACAGCATGTATGCTGGTATCTGTGGCAGTGTTTGTTGCTCTTTGTCACCTCACAAATCAACATCCTTACTTCTCTGATAAGCAACCAGCTCAGGATCTGAATATCTCATAACACTGTACTTTAAGGGGCATGCATGAGACTGTCATGACACTGTCATAACCATTTAATGACATCTGTCACGAACAAGAAGGCTACGTTATGGATGTTTATGACTGTTGCCATCAGCGTCTAACTGAGACCTATAGTGGCTGGTTTGACCACAGGGAATACAGTACCTTGGTGGTTTTCTTGCCGAGTTAGGGTCCTGGTATCCTGGTGGCTGAGTCAACCTCACAGCTTGATGAGCTAACTAGCTAAGGCTGGCTACAGTTAGCAGATAGCTGTTAGCCTACTTAAGCAACAAGTAAAACTAACTAACCACTATCTGTCCATGAGCCAGCTAGTCCATCAATTCTGTATTTCAACTTGGTACTGTACTGCACTGCACAACAACCATAAACAATCAGAAAGACTTCTACATGTTGTATATCCGGTGTCATGACAATATCATGACAGTATTGTGACAGACTTGTGACAATTTGTATAGTACATATGCATTTTGATACATTGAGGGAAATCTAGACCTATTTGTTCCAGAATGTTCTTTGATAATGCTAAATTAGATAAGATAATAATTATGCTCAGTCCAGGAGATAAATGGAAAATTCTGCATAGTTCATGTGGATGTCCAGCCAGTGATGATGGTAGTCAAGTGATGTGATAAATTCCTCATGTTTGGTATAACCATGGTGATATACAGCACATGGGCTCAGGACATGGGTGTCAGAAGCTTGTGCACAATGCAGCCTGGTACATGTAGGCACTGCCAGCACGGCTTCGTGAGCAGGAGAACTCAGGTTTCTTGGTCAATATAGCACACACTGAGGAATTCATTGCTTCACTTGACTGCATTTACCATCAACACTGACAGGACATCCACACGAAAAAGTGACAAATTTTAGTGTGAAGTCAAGAACAGATCTCAAAATAAACTCAAGATGTCACAACCGTGTTTGGAGAATCTTTTAATATTGTGTTTTTGCAAGTGCCCAAAGAATGGATTTATGATGTAGGCATATACTGTATATGTTATATGGATGCACACTTCTAGTTTATGCAAGAAATACTCTGTAGCTCTCTATTCATACTAAAGTCACACTCACATTTGCAGCTGAACA
>JAJHUR010092567.1:0-23553 GCA_027495735.1 Lutjanus campechanus
TCGATTTTGCACAGGTCTGGCTCATCTTGAACGAGCCTATTTTGTGTTGAGCATTCCCGCCCTCAAGTATTTTTCAGACTTAACATGATTTTCCCCATCGCTCTTCAGTAGTGGGTAAGTTGGACTCCCACTGTTGTAAAATACTGTATATAAATACTGAGCAATAAACACAATACATTACAAGTCTCCAAAAGTGCCATACTTGGGTCCATCTAAATGTCTCTGTCATTAGTTATCTAGTAAGCCTCCGATCTCTCACGTCATAACATGACATTCGGTCCATCATGCCTCCTTTACATCATTAATCTCCAAACAATTAAGAAGTTTGATCCATTAATTATTGTGACATTATCACAGCGAGTGGCCATTTTTCTGCAAATTTCCCCAACATGAGGATGGAAACAGATCAGCTATCTCTACCACGTAAGGTCATTAACGTTCGTCCCCATCCCAAACACACACCCCTCGCTGTCAAAGACACACCTCCACTCCTGAGCCAATGTCTGCCGTCACCTCCTTTTCGTGTGGCGACGACGAGATTCCAAGATGGTGCGTACAGTTCTAGAAGGAAGCGTTGAGGCTGTCCTGCTGGAGAGAGAGCGTTTTGGCATCCGCCTTTCTTTTTCACCTAAAAAAGTCTGCTTGTCCTGCTGGACCCCCTGGCTGTTAATTGGGGCGGCTGTGGCTCAGTGGTAGAGCGGGTCATCTCCCAATCAGAAGGTTGGTGATTCAATCCCTGGCTTCTCTGGTCTACACACGAAGTGTCCTTACCTTGGGTAAGACACTAAACCCCACATTGCTCCCGATGGCTGTGACTGTGTGTGTATGACTTCCTGAAGAACAGGTTGGGTCTTTGTAGAGAAGCCACCTGCCATTAGTGTGTGAATGGGTGAATGCTGACTAGCAGTTGTAAAAAGCACTTTGAGTAGTTCAAGACTAGGAAAGTGCTATATAAATACAGTCCATGTAATCACTGGAGTCGGCGGATCATATCCTCTTCAAGTTGCAGCAGACGTTAAAGAAAAACCCCTGACTGACTTGACGGAGACCTGGACTGGACTTGACTGGACTGGACTCACTGTGAAGTGACACCGGTAAATTTGTGAGTTTAATTTGTTTTCTCTTTTTTCTTTCTTCATCTTTTTTGCAAATGAACTGAACTGTTTCTTTTTGAATCGAGTTTAAATTATTTTTGCATTGAACTGAACTAAACTGTCACACAGGAACTGAATTTTTGGGATTTTTTGGTTGGAAATACAGACTGGATTTTGGGTTTTCTGGAAGGGACTGTTTGCTCTGATTTTCCGGATGCTGTATTTTTTTGTCTACAATTTTCTTCACTTTACTTATTTGAACCAAACACTGTCTGCAGTGGTGTTGTGTTGTTCGTGGCTTTATTTGCTTTTAGTTTTGTGTTCTTATGGGTTTTTTGTTTTACATGCTCTGATTTGGAACCTTTATGTGTGGTTGACAAACTTAAGAAATACTGACTCACACCCTGATGGAGTATTGTGGAGCTGTTGTTGAGTCATTTTATACCTGATGAGATAATTAACGGTTTCTTTACAGATGACAAGAACAGACAAACATACTGTATCAATAATACAATGGGTGATGTTTGGTTTTATTTAAAAGAGGCAGGGAGAGACTCTGGCATCACATCAGCAGCCCGCAGACCTGCTGGCCACAGTAGAAGCACATTGTCGTCTCCGGGAGGGCATTAAATCAGTGTGTCAGTGATGAGAGGGGTCCTGACGGGGATTAACACAATACATCTACAGGTGCCCACTCAGTTTTCTCTCATTGTAACGGAAGCTGATGTGGAGGTGGGTGGTTCTGGTGCCAGAACTTTCTGTTGAGCCCCCTGGAGGTGTTGTGGGCTTAATTCCACTTTACATCCCACTGCCCACCCACCTTTTAATCTGGAATCCTAGATATTGTTATGCATAGTCACTTCCTGTTTATGAGCCTGTAGTGCTGAAGTACAAAGCCATGTACGACTCCCTTGGATTTTCTCCCACAGTTGTTTCTTTTCTTGGTTTGGAAACTAAAGTTAATTAATGTTGCATCATCCCCAACTTTTTCTCTCATAATGCCAAATCTGATACTCAGTATATTAGATGATAACCCCTACATACCACATAATAATGAGGGAGAAAACCCTACAAACATAAGAAATATATCCAACATTCACCCAGGGTACAGTTACATTTAACAAAGACATGGGGCACCCATCCAATGTCTGCTATATAGACAAATGTTCTTTTTATTGTTTAAAACTGGATTTGCAAAGACTTGCAAATACTGTGCCGCTGCATGAAGTGTGAGATATTTTAAAATAGACACCCTTGTTATGGTAAATGGCTAGCGAGCTGACTTTCTTTGTTGTTCCCACGCTCACATTTGTAGCAGAAATGTGCAAATAAACTTGTTCGGTTTCTTTAAACGAGTCCCTGTTGAAGACATATGGAGACAATTGAAGCAATAAATTCCTCGGTTTATGTTATACTGGCAAAAAATGCTGAGTTTTCCTGCTCACAGGAAGTGCCTACATGTACCACGATGCATTGTGCACCATAGCCAACTGGTCTTAATTTACTCACCCAAACCTGATGTTAAGTGACAAAAATACTCATCTAGGAGACCGAGATTAGATTTCCAAGCTGAAATATCCTGTAGTTCTTCCTTAACCCCAGTGACATCACTATGACATCACTGGGGTTAAGGAAGAACATAATATCTTGCAGCAGGGCTCTCTTGGTCAGTGTACCAGCACTGAGGAATTTATTGCTTCAAAGGACTACAATTACCATTTACAGTGACTAGACATCCACATTAAGAGTCACATTCTTTCACAGGGAAAATTTATATCTGTCAAAGTGCCTGTCAGACTCAAACCACCCATCCTTACTGAAGTTGGAACTGGGAGGGGCAGTTTGACATTTCTCAACTGTTTAAAGCTGATAATCACACATTTCATGCAATGATTCGCCAGGTGCACATGTGTTAAAGTCTGCAGGATTTCAACTCTGTTCTCCAGCTTTCTTTTTCTGGCTTCAGTTAACAACTTTGCCACTTTTGACACTTTTTGGTGAACAACTGAGTGCAACACCGTGAGTGCCTTTGAGGTGAGACCTGAGAGTATGCACTGCTATCCCCATTTGTACCATTCAGTGCGAGTTTCTCACCCCCTCTCTACAGCAGCATGCTTTCTCCTGCCTCTGGTTGTTCAAATTAGTTCAACAATGTTGCCTTTAAATTTGTTTGAACTGAACTTTGAACAGAGCAGCTCATTTGAAGCGGGGGAGAACTGGTACAAAAGTAACATGGGGCAAAAATGACGCGACTCTGATATGCCTTACTGGATCAGCATGTACATTTCACAACAGTCACGAGAAAAATCCTGCACATAAAGTCACATCTTCAGAGATTTATCCAAAAAGCTGTTTTGTATCACAGTATAAGTAAATTCACTCAAGTGGTACTTTTTTGTTTTTTAAGTGACAAGTTGTGTCATCATTTGACAGATTATTTAGCGCTTTTAACACATCCCAAACTTTCTCATGTCAGAGTGTTTCAATGTAGAAGCAAGTCCAATGTGATATTATGGGATGGTGTATAAATATGTCACTTTTAAGGACATCTCGTGTGTCTATACACTTCATCGTTTTGACAGGTCATTTAATGCCATTTTGTTCAGCTAATTTTATGAGTTTTGAGCTTGGTAATAATTGTTGGGTGACCTTTTGTTCCGACTGATGGGGTCAAAATGAACAAAGTCAGCTTAGACTGAAGTCGTTCCATATTTGTGTTAAATAGCACTTGGTATACACACACGTGTTGTTGAACACAACAAAAGAGTTTCTGTCTGTACAGATGTCTCGAAGAAAGCTGTTAATCTGTTGTTTGTGTAGTTTTCAGTGTCACACTGCTCATATAAGTAAAGCATGTCAATATCACTTTGTGGTCCTGAGAGTTGCTGTAAGAACATGTTTGACTTGCTGGATAACTGAAAGCAGAAATTCAGTGAGGCCACTAAATTTGTACTGACATCGGTACATTTCTGAGAGAAAAAGATGTTAAAGTGAGAGAAGTCTCAATGAATGCAAAGGTATGACAGTGAGTGACTGTGCAGTATATGTCTTCCAAATGCTAAGATTTTACATATTATGCTAGTCTAGCTTTCTGAAGAGTGGACTTTTATCACACAGATCTATTAGTAGAGAAAGAGGAATGGGTGACGAGTCATATGAGGGATGAGAAACCCATGATTCAAACCCTTTCGCCCCCATATATTGTCATAAAAACTTTTGACAAGACAAGCATAATAAAGACAGTCAGAGGGCGGCTGCAGTGTTTCACAGTGAGCCATGTGCTCCCTGCAGACCAAACAGCCTCTATAAACCAGCCCACTACCTTCACTTTCTGCACACTGTTTCCCCTCTGATGCAAATTAACATCTTCCTGCAGTTTGCCGGTTTCCAAATGTCACCGGAGCAGCAGATTACACATCAAGGTTTCCTCCCCCAGATCCATTTCCATTTGTTTGGCCAAAAACAAGACCACTCCATCAATGTACGAGTCATTCAGGATGCCAAATGCCACTTGTTTAACAATGCGCCCACTGGCTGGGGGAAGCCCACAAATCATTGCTGCAAATAGCCTGGATCAAAAGGTGCTGCTGGAGCTGGATGGTAAATGATTTGTCACTGAAAAGCCATTCCTGTCAGTTTTTAACTTGATGAATAACATAACACACTTTGTCCTGCTCATTGTTATTTAATCATGTGGATTCGGAGTAAACAGCTCTTCAGTTTCAACCAAAATGTGCACAGGTTTGATTTCACCGATGTCAGTCTCACACTAGAGGATTATAGACATCTTTTTTGTTGGAAAACATTATAACTTTTTTCATGTGGGCGGAACTTTGGAGGAGACAAAACACATGAGCTAACACTAGCTAAAAAATTTTCTTGGCTTGTTTCTTAACAATGGCTGAAGAAAACACAAGCTCTTCTTGATATGTATGAACACTCACCCTCCAGGACTTACTGAAAAAGTTCACATTAACCAATGGGAGCAAACTGGAAGACCTGTCCATGCTCTTTCACCGGCTCTTTCTACAGTTACAGGTTGGGCGAATAGACAAATATCAGGCTATCAGCGAACGGCTGTCCATCATGGTTGTTTTTGTGCCTGATTTTTGTTATTTTAATTTCCTAATTTGATGGTTTGCAGAGTGACGGGTGCTGTTCTGCTACACACTCAGCAACACACGACACAACTGAGCCAGAGGACGAGTGAGAGGAAAACAGCCTGTAGAACCAGACTATTTTCACATCTAACGCGGTGAATTAAGGATTTATTTGAACCAGACCTGAATTATTGATTGTTGTAAAAGTGGAAAGACAGGACAAGGTGTTTTGGTGATTTTTATTTAAGAGACAAGGCCTCCGCAAACCTTCAAAGGATAAGTGGTAATAGATAAATGGATCGACAGAGAAACTTTCAATAGATGAATGTGAAAACAGGCTTATAGTGTTAAACTCTGCACATACATCATTCTGCACAGTGAAACTCAAACATCCAAGTGACGAGAAGCAAAGAGAATTCTTGAGTGTAAGAGGACTTTAAGAATGCATGCATAGAGGGGGATCTTTTCATAATAATGACCAATACTGTAACTCAGTGAGTATTTCATAAAGACAGACTTGGAAAAAAACCAAAAACCTCTGACTTATCCTTTAACTCCAGTCACTGGCCCACAAAAGGCCTTCAGATGTTCTCAATCAGTTTCGTACTTTGAGTGATGGAATGAAGGCACAACTTTCTGCCAAAGTTTAAAACAAAAAAGTGTCCTGCATTTGAAGGATTTTTGTATTTGTGTTTTGTTTGTTTTTTTGGTTTAAAGGACCACACGCCAAGTAAAGCAGATTAAAGTTTTAACTAAAAAACTGTTGATAAATCATGACAAAGGTGCTTTGTCCCTGAATTTTAAAAGCAATGTTTGCCAATTTAGTCTAGACTATTTATTTGTTATTGTGTTGTTTTCTTGTTGTTTGTTGTTTTTTTTCTGCAAAATTTATTTGAAAAATTAGCCATGCACAACTCATTTTGGCCAGTTGCTAATACTGATATACGTACATATTTTTTCCACCTGCATCAAGTCTCTCCCATAGTGAATGAACATCACATTATTATGACTCTTCTCGTGATCGCCCACTTGCAGGTGCAGAAATAGCATACAGTGCTTTTCAAAATACACAAAAATACACATTTGCTGGGCAAAATGAGAAAACTACCGCTGACAGGATTTTTTTAAAATCTCCACTGGTGCCTGTTTGAGCATGACAGGGAAGTGGATTTTCACTCCTGTCCCATTCCATTTCCCCCCAAAAACCTGTGCCAATCTAATGACAGAGTAAAAAAAAGAAAAAAAGAAAAGAGGCTCCTGTGCCATCCTGTTCCCATCAATCCACACTAAAGTGCCTCCAAAAAACAGACCTATTGTTATCATGATTCCCGCTCCTGCCCACTCACATTGACTTTTTCCTGTCCCGTGCCAGTCCCGTGATCAATAGTGAAATTGACTCCCATGCCAATGTCAGCCTCGAGTACCCATTTCTCGTCTTGTAATGATCATGCAATTAAATTTGTATTGTTGAAGGTACACAAACTGCCTCCTCCTTGCATAAGCAACCACTGCAAACAGATGCTATCTGTTTCAGACACTTGAAAAAACCTCCATGCTGCAGACATCCAGTCGTCTCATGTGCCTAATCAAAGCATCATCTTATCAACCTGTTTGTTATGGGCCGATATGATACTTCATTTTAAAGCCTTTATTGGCAGATACAGATGGCATGGTGAGGTTATTGTGCACCCCTACTAAAAATTCCACGTCTTACTCATGAAACATGCAGCCTTATTATCCTCATTAAAATGTTGCACATGCTGCCAGCTGTCAGATGTAGCAGTAAGGTCACAAAAACAATTCTCACAAAAAAAAAAGCCTCAGGCCTTTTTTGTGTGAGGCAGATACAGAAATGATGGAGATAATGAACTCTCCAATGTGGTACTGACCACTTGTACATTTTCTTCTAGCTGCAAATATTTTGGCATAAGTGCAGACAAAATGTTTGAGTGGACCTGATGAATATAAAACCATAATGCGCATACCATAAGTTGTAATGTGTTTTTGAGGCCTTTGTTTCATGAGCGTCACTTTATAAAGTGGAATACGTTTGAAGAGACAAAGGGTTTGGAAGATTAAAGACAGAAAGGCAGATTGTCCCTCAAACAGGACGAACAAACCATTTTTGTTCCAGTGTGTGATTATAGATAAGTAGCCAAGCAGACTGGAACAGACCAGAGCTCGTGACTTGATTAGTTCAGTGACAACTCACTTGCGCATGACGGGCACATGTATCTTATTCCTCTCCTGCACATTCAAAGAATAAATTAAGGCTCTAATGGGAAGAGGCGTTCCCTGACCTTCCTCTGCGGGCTGATTCGTCTTTGACGGCGTCCTTCAGGAAAAGTTTCTGGATGTTTTGATATGCTGCTCTTCAGGCTCTCTGCATTTATCTGTTCCACACCTCGTTCTCGACTATCGAACGGCACAGAAACCAGGGCGGTGTTACGCAAGAGGAAGTATGGGACCGCTGACCTGGATTTGTTATTACAGAGCTGTTTATTTGGTGGATTCAGCACTCAGGTGGAGTTTATAATGGGGAGCTGATGATGCTGTTTCCAAAATTACCACCCCAGTGGTTCCCAAAATACAGCTCAGTGACACTCCCGAGGCCTGGAGAGTCTCAGGGAGTCCCCACAACAATATAACAATGAACATGTATTTGCTTATGAAAGCGTCCAGTCAGCACGATAATCACATTTCTAGGTCATCCTCACATGTTCACATGCTAAATAGATATCTGCACTTAATACATGGAACTCTGGTGGATAAAAGCTTCTATAAACACAACATCAATAAAACTGCCCCGTTTGCACAATCGCACAATACAAACATTTCACATGGCTCAGGTTTTCATCTTTGTATGTCTCCTCTGTGACTGAAGCGGTTGTTGTTGAATATGCAATAATTCAGATTTATGCTGCTCCAAAATGACCACAGTGTGTCCGCAGATGGGTTTTTAGAGCGCCGAGAAATACCACAAAAAAAGCAGCTGGCGTGCTGCTGAGGTTTCTGGCCACTTCTGGCCTGCAGTGTTTCTTGAAACAAAAAATGTCAACCCACTGGGTGTCTGGTTAAATTGAAGTGGTGCGACCGGTGACCCAAAAAAACATTTGTCGAACAGAACATCACGACTTTACAATTCCCCAAAAAGTGAGATATCTCAGTGCAGCGGATACAGAACACGAAGAGAGGAGAACGTTCTGCTGCAGATATCAGGCATCAAGTTCAGGTGGGATCAGAGTCTGCAGAAACTCAAAGTACAACTGTGCTTAAAAAGAGCTAACTCAAAGTTCACTTCACACAGATTAAAATGAACTCATCCATGTTCATTTCTCCTACTTTTACCTGCCTGGGATGCTGGAGTTTAATTCAATTGTCTAATTGATTTTTATTTTTTATTTTTTGTGAACCTTGGATGCTGGAAACCTGTTAATAATAGCTGTGTCAATTTGGATAAAATAAAATCATTTTTCTTCTTTTTCTGAATTTTTCTGAGAATTCGCAGATGAATTTATCACCTGAGCTTCTCACACTGAGTTGTTGGCATGACAACATTAATAAGCGCCCTGTGTTATATGCAGAGAGCCTCTCAGTCAGTATTGTAGCTGTGCTTTGTCTTATACATTTCTGCACTCTTCCACTCGGCAGAGCGTTGCTCCAGATATGACACACAAAGCCTCATTTGCTAAGAAGCTCAGCACGCAGAAGAAAATCTGCTGCTATTTCTACTCGTCCTATATCACACATATATTTATGTATGTTTGTCTGTCTTTGTGTTTAAATGAGGCTTTTTGATAAGAGCAAGTTGTGCGTTTACTTCCCTGCTGCTGACTATAGATTTTCAGTTAAAAGGAACACTCCACTGAAAATCTTTTGGGTATTAAATATTCACTGCATGTATGTTTGAACAGCACCTAAAAAATACTGAGCAACAGGGAGCGAAATAAGACTTTCTCTGGAAGTTAGAAGTTATATATTTGCAGTGACTTTGGGTTGCTGTAAGAATCCATTGTTGAATCTGACTACTACAGTTTGTCATAGAGGAGCAAGACAGACACCTTTAATGCTACAGAGGGTTTTTAACAGAGGTGGGACTAAGTGGTTGTTTTGCAAATCTGAAATCTTTGCAATCAACTCCCAAGTTCTGAGTCTTAAACAAGTCATCATGCACTCTTCATCAAATGTAGTGCCAGTCTAACAACAGAGCCTCAGCTTACCGTTCTTTAAGTAACTTCAAATGTCAAATGAATTTGGAGGTTGTTGTGTCTCCATCTGTAATTTCTGAGCTGCACATTCATTTTTTGCTGATGACGACAGAGTTTTTGTAGGCGAAGCAAATTCTTTGGTGTCATTCCAACCCCCCCAACTACAGCTAGAGTTAAAGTTGTACAGCAAGACACAAGCAGCACATGAAAGAACATATACATACATACATACATACCTAACAAACAGGGAGCAGGAAGCCTAAATACAGTGAGCTGGAACAAAAGTTGATGCTGGGGTTACAACCATCCCAGTTCTTCATGGTTCTCTCATGCAACTTGATTGGATGCTGTCAGATTGCCTCAAAACTAAGTGAATCAAGTGAATTTAATGTCGACTTGCTGAGAATGAAAAGTGTTAACGTTAGCTGATTCAGGAAATGAGAGGGAATTAACTCTTTCCTCACCAATGACAAGATATCTCGTCAATGGCTGGAATTGAACAGTAGAAGAAGAAGATGGTGTTATCTAGCATGAAAACATCGGTGCTCAGCTGAAGATCTGCGGGTCAGAGAGCATCATGACTCAGCCACAGAGTGGAGCAGCTCGCGCTGCAGCCCCCGGAGCTCTTGGAGTGTTTCGGGCAGGGGGCAGGACACACACACATGTTAACCACACTGGTGACACTGATGTAACACTGTTAATATGAAGTGATAAAAAAAACAAAACTAAAAGCATGAAGCCGATATTCTGCTTAGAAATGTCTTTCACAAAAACAGTCTTCTCCATTTTCTTGTCTAAAAAATGGATTTCTTGATGCAACCATCATGTGCTTATTAAAAAAAGAATGAATGAAGCTTGAACAAAACATTTTCGTGTCTGAAACCAGAAGATCTGTTCTTTCTTTTGATATATTCCATGTCAACACATTCATAGAGCTGAATATTCTGTGGGTTGCTGGCTGGCAACTTTTGAAAAACTCTGGTGGGGAAAGGGTTAATTGATTCGTGGAGTCACACTTTTTAAACTTTGGGTTTTGGGGGAGGGTATCAAGTATTTCCAAGTCAAAAGGCTCATGTTGAAGTGAAGCTATGAGTGATACAGGTGTTAAAAGTCCAGGTCGAGTTCGTCTCATGTAACCAGTCGTGTCTCACGTCGTCTGCATTGTGTTTTGATGAAGAGGCTCAGACCACGGATATATTTGGAGGTGAGCGCTGTTTATTCTAACAGACTGAAGAAGATAACAAAATCCCACAGTCAACTGGGATCATAACTCAAGTTCCTACACGGATTAAATGACACGGGAATATGTTACGTTTAAGCTCGCAAGTAAACTTATTACTGTAGTTTAACAGCTAAAACACAGACATTTCTAAAACCCCAATGCTGCTTATCTCTTTCAAGGGGAAGAAACATCCTATAGGGGAAGTCCTGTAAGGGTACAGACACTGGGTTTCAGATGTTCCACCTATTGCCAATGAAGGCCGAAATGTGTTGGTTACACAGCAAGAAAGTCCTCAGTTTGATTTATTTATGTTATGATTGTATATACAAAAATAAGGTTTACCTTTATATTGTTGAGTTGAGGAACACTGAGCCCAGAGGAAGAGTGAGAGGAAAACAGCCTGCAGAACCAGACTTTTTTCACATCTAATTCATATTTATAGATTTATTTCAACCAAACCAGAGTTGGCAAGTTTTATAAAGAGTGAAAATAAAGGTTTGGTGATTTTATTTTGTTTCTGTCTGAGTTGAAATGAAGTTCTTTTGTTTTTAAACCTAGTAAACAAGGCAATTAAAGCTGGTCTTAGTTTGGTAAAAGATACAAATTTAAATGATATGAGTGTGACTGCTTGTGTTTTTCTGTTTAATGAGGCAAATAGGTGTGAGAATATTTCCTTTCTTGACATTTTGTGAGTTCATTTTGTTTATTTTGTCACAGCCTGCACACATCTCCCAGCTGTCATCTTTTCCATTTAACCACAGTCGTCTTCTTTCTTTTTTTGACTGGCAGCTGATATGTGATAAAACTTCATTCTGAGTCATTGATTCTGGCACCAACACACGTCTCAGTTACACAGCAAAAGGTCCTAAGTTCAGTTAATTTATATTATCATAATTGTATGGTTGACAATAAGGTTTACCTTTATATTGTCGAGTCATTAGATTTGTGACTGGTGAGTCTAACGTCAGTCCAAGTCATGTGACTCAAGTCCACACTTCTGGTATTTGATACCTACAACATACAGTAGATATTCAGTGTAATATTCCTTTAAGTTAGTGTTTGTTAGTTTTAATCTATGATAATCACAGAGTGGCTGTGCATGTTTTTCATACTTCAGCATCTGCTTGAATGTTTGTGTAAAAGCGTTTTTGTGTGTAAATGCATCGTGCTCGTCTTCATCATGAGGTTTTGCGTGTGTGTTGTGTTAGTGTGTTCACAGTAGATGACGAGAGTGGAGCTGACAGCAGTCGTATGCTTCTTGTTAGCATCAGACTCCTCTGCAGCCCACCTGCTGCAGACTGAACCGAGGGGAGGTAATATCCCAGAGTCCCACTGTGACCCTGTGTTACGTTACAACAAATCAACCATTATGTGTGTTTGTTTGTTTGTTTTGAGTTAGTGTGTTAAAGTGCATGTGGTAAATCTGTCTGCACCTGTTTGTACTCAATATTTATAATGCGTTTGTTGTTATAGGTGATTACTCACTTTGTGTGTGTGTGTGTGTGTGTGTGTGTAACCATGGGAACAAACAACTACACATTTTCTGTGCTTATTATTGCAGGTTTTATTTGCATTTATTATTATTAAATATAAAATGTTAAATGTGGACAACAAAATCAAGATTGTAATAAGGTTCAGCATTTTAAAAATACTGTTAAAAGTGCCAAAGTCCAGGCTAAAAACAAAAGGAGATCATTATTTTACTGTTGTAGCTCCAATATTGAATCAGTGCTCCAGTTAAAAAAAGGCTTCTAAAAACCCTCTGTACAGACAAGCTTTTGTAGGATAAGTTTCTGCATATATTTATGTAATTTTTAATGTATATTTAAATATTTTAATGTTCATTTTATATCTTATTTTCTGTCTCCATTTTTATTGCATTTTCTGTGATCTGGTGACGACTGGTTCTTGGTGAGGGGATCTTGTAGGAAACAGGTGATGAGTTGATGGCAGACAGGTGAGCTAATTACACATGACGAGCAGGTGTGCTGGACGAGCAGAGCTGGGAGAGTGAGGGAGAGAAACCACCTACACACACACAGAAACAAAGACAAAGAGAGACAGACAGGGCAACACTGGGAGACACAAGAGGACACATACACTGGGGCTCTGCTGTAACAATAACATTCTGTTAATAGATTACCACCAGGATTATTTTCCTGTTCTCATCTCAAGATGATGTTTGATATTACCAACTGTAAATGCTAATTTTTGGAGCAAGAAATACATAATCTTTGGATGCACTGGTACATAAAGTTTGGGTATTTTGTTTTAAAATGGGTGATAAAAACCTGCCACGATGACCCTTAAATATTGAGATAAATATAGATAAATATTAAAATACCCCGCCTGTCAGTGGCCCTTATCTCGAGATCAGACAGCATGATATATTTGTTTTGGAGAAGGTAATTGTGTGAGGCTACCACAGTGACATAAACACGCTCATGGCAGATTACAAGTTGTACCCCCATCAATCACAGCTCGCCATCTTTCGCCTTGTCTGTAATTTGCGTAAAAAGCGATCTGCTCTGCTGCTGTTCAATGTCACAGCACAAGTTGTAGACGTGCTTTAATCCTGCATTCATGTGGTGTCGGAATAATCAGAAAAATTAGTTCCAGATGAGCAAAATTCATGCGAACCCTCCCTTAAATCAGGACAACTACTCTTAATTCAGTTTTGGTGAGTTTTATTTTGTTTCTGACTGTCTAAGAGAGTTCAAATGAAGTTTTTTTTGCAGACTAAACGAGGCAATTAAAGCTCATCATAGTTCGGTAAAAGAGAGAAATTTGAATTATATGGAGGTGATTGCTTATATTTTTCTGTTTAATAAGGAGAATAGGTGCGAGAATATTTTCTCTGTTGACATTTTGTTTCATTTTGTCTCAGCTTGCACACATCTCCCAGCTGTCGTCTTATCCATTTAACCACAGTTGTCTTCTTTTTTTCTTGACTGGCAGCTGATATGTGATAAAACTTCCATTTTGAGCCATTACTACTACTTTTCATGAGGTTACATGGTCTCGTACTCTGAGGTAGAACTTTAATCTTACTTTAAAAAGTTGAGCCGAAAAAGGCCCAAGCCCGACAACATTCTGTCCGAACCTGACCCAAACCTGTCCCTCATTACCGCATTTCAGCCCGAACCTGATTACAGCCCGACATTTTTCTTCACAAGCATCCCTCTGTCCAAAAAGTAGGAGTTTTCAGTGACAATACATAGGGGGAATTTGAATTGCCAACGACAAAACTGGGGAGAAAAAACAAAAAACAAAAAACAAACTACTACTACTACTACTAATACTAATAATAATAGTAATCCAAACCCTATGTAAGTCCATGAAATATATGAGGAATATGGCCCAACCGATCCAAACCCGCAGGTCCTGTCACGTCCAGGTACAGATCTCAAGGTGACTCTTGTTCGCCTCCAGTTTTTCCTTCGTTTTTGTCTAACACGTGACGTAACCGCTGAGGTTGGCTCAAAAAAGGGTCAACGGCATCCATGTTATTTCCAAATGATGTCTTAGAAGCTTGTGAACACACCAAAGTCAGAACGTCATGGTACAACATGTACTGTCGGTTTTCTTTCACTGTAACTCTCCAAATGGGATAAAACGAGCGACCCTGACGGCCAAACGCTCATCTTCCCCTGTTGTCTGCATCCACTGTCCTTGTCTACCAGTTCTGAAGAGCAGCTGTCACTGTAAAGATGTAGACAAAGGTCAAAAACTGGAGACAAAAATCAAACAAATGTTCCCCATGAAGCAAAAATTCAACAGACCAACTGCAGCACTGCTTTCAGCCTGATTTGGTTTCCACAGCAAGTAAACTGCAAAACTTAACACACACAGAGTAACTCACACACACACACACACACACACACACACACACACACACACACAGAGTCTATTATCAGTGCTGCAGTCACAGCAAGTGACACATCTGATCAGTGAGCTGCTTTAACAAACACTCTCATCTGAATAATCACAGTCTGCACGGCCCACTGGGTGACACTGGATCAGCACTAATAGGACTGCCTGTCCTGTAGGCTCAACACACACACACACACACACACACACACACACACACACACACTTTGTAATCTAGCTCTTTCTGTCTGTGTCGTCCTCACTCTATCAATTTTAATTTCAAATGCGCTTTATTAGCTTAAAAACACAAAAGTGCTTATTGTCACAGCATAAACAACAAATAACAGATAATAAACATTCATTTAGCCCCCGTGACAGCGTGACATTAACACCAGCAGATGGATGGAAGATAAATTAATCTAATACAACAGAAATATACTAATTTATCAGATAAAATGTTTTTCCTCTGTTAGCTCAGTTTAACGATGCTGTGTGTAGTCAGTGTCAGTTTATCTGTGACTAATGTCACCAGACTGCTAACAGCTGCATGATGCAGCTCATGCAGGTGGCGCTCAGGATGCTACTGCTTAACTAATTAAAGACCATGAGTTCCACATATCTGCTCAGCCTGTTCTCATTGCCAACTTGTCACTGACATTTTGTCACCGCCCCTCTGTAACTCATACAAACAAACACGGTTCCTGTTAGTGGCTAAAGGCGACACACCAGTGTTTCATGTGACTTTAATGTAAACTCATCTGCAGCTCTGTAAGATGTCTCAGGCTGTTGACTTGGGCTGCAACTAATGATTATTTTCATAGTTGATTAATGTCTAAATTGTTTTCTCATTAACCAATGAGTTGTTTGGTCTATAAAATGTCAGAAAATGGTGAAAATGTTTCCAAATGCCAAAGATGACGTCCTCAAATGTCTTGTTTTCCCCAAAACCCAAAGATAATCAGTTTACTATCATAAAGTAAAATATTCACATTTGAGGAGCTGGAATGAGACAATTTTGAATTTCTTTAATTAGAAATTTACTCAAAACGATAAATCAATTATCAAAATAGTTGACAATAAATTTTATAATCGGTTAATAATCGATTAATCACTGCAGCTCTACTGCTGACACAGTATAAAGATGTACTGAGGATATTAGTCCTCTGCAGCGCCCGTAGGTACGACTCCCGACCAAAACAGTATTTAAAGCTTTGAGGTACATAAGGTCACGTGCATCATGTGACTTTTGTCATGTGACTTTTGTCTTGCAAGTCAAATCAAGTTGAGTTAAAAAGCTCTCCGGCAGCACGTCATACAGACGCTGAAGGTCACCTTTTTTACGACAGTATGAGACACCAAAGAGGTTGTGACAAAACATCTGAATTTGATGAGATGAGAACAGGTTGATCTACCTTCAAAAATGTCTTAGTCCTAATTACCTCAGCTGCAGAGAGAACAAGGCCTTTATTTAAAACAGGAGACAGGTTTCCCTTTTTAAGTACATTTGATCATCATTTCACCCTGAAAAATAAATCTAGACAATATATAATACAGGATATACTACATTTGAACAGAACAGACTATTACAGGCATCATTGTTTAGAGTTAGAGTTTTGTCCTAGTTGTAGATTAGATTTTAAGTTACTTATTTCTTATATTCCTTTTAGCATCATTATGTGTGGTTTTTACTATGATTTGGATACTGAAACATTTTAACATGTTGATTAAGACTGAACTGGTCACAGTTTGGGTTGGTTAAGCACAAAAACTATTTGGCTAGGTTAAAGATACGACCATGTTTGGGGTTACAAAAGTAAGTTCCAGACTTCACTCGCAACATGAAAATCACGTGACGAAAAGTCAAGTGACACACATAATGTTATGTGGCTTATAACTTTTAATAACATTTTGGTTTCACATGAACTGAGACATGACCTCTCTATCTCTCTCGTTATACTACGTCAGCCTGGGGTGTCTTATACAACCGTGGATGGATTTACATTGAAGTCATTTCAAAAGTTGCCTGGGTACCACAGTGGTATGAGTCGCTAACAGGCGGAGTAGATGGAGTAGATGCACTTGTTCTTAGTCTTAATTGTACTTGTGATGTATTTTTGAATTTGGGTTCAACTCAGAGACGTAATCACCAACTAGGACATTTCTTTTATTTTTCTGAGAATGTGGTGGTTTTTCCAACTGAGTAAGTAAAATAAACAAACGGAAATAATAACTTAACATTTAGGTAAAACATTTAATATAAACAATCAAAATAATAGGAGAAAATTCAGGGATCTTTTTGCTGTCTGGGGAAATTTACCTTTGGGGAATAAGTGGTGTGTTTGGTGTGTTGGAGGACCTCAGTGTTTCTAAAATCCTGACAAAGGTTTCGTCCAAGCATTCCAAACTCTACTACTGCATTTGAATTAGCTTACACATGACATGGATAATGTCAAAGTTATCTGAGCTGTGGAACCAGTACAGGGCTCTAAACTGGGACCTCTGGGCTGTGAGCTGACTCCATCCGCCCCCAAACCCACATCTGACACAAGGAAAGAACATCTGATGTGCAAACTATATGTGCGTCAGATGTGATGTTTCTTTTCATGCTGAAGCAGCAGTGAATTGATGAGAATTAGGTCACACAGGAATTTTAAACAGAGCTGGGTGCTGAATAAAATTAAATCAGGAGTTTGCCAGAATGAAACAGGGAGTTCCCTGCCAACAGATTTTGATAGATGGTGGCCCAGATGATGTTTGTCACAAAAGGTTTGCTGCATATCCACAAAGGAAAAATAGTTGTAGTGCGTGATGACAATATGTTACAGTTATAATAGACGTCATTGGCAATTCAGTTTAGTGTACAAAAAAGTCAAAATGTATAGTGAAAGCCTATAATAAACAGCTAGCAAGGTTAGCTGTTTAAATCTGTTGCTTGCAAACAATATAAGCAAAAGAAAGTTTAAGGAACACGGACATACAAAAGTGTCTGAACTTAACGACTTTTAACAACTTTGAAAATGAAGGCAGGCATCATGAAGTGGTTCTGAATCTGTATTTCTATAGTCATGGAAAGAGGATTGTCTTCATCTTGTGCTATTCGGTCTTAAGGGGTTCCTCAGGGTTTAATCCTGGGCCCATTATTGTCCTCGATCTCCATTATGTTTGCTCGGATTCATGGGCATTGAATTGGCTTAAACATCGGGTGTTACGCTACCCATGAAGCCCTATTCAGTTTTGAACGTAATTCTGTGTATTCTGTGTGCTATACAAAGTCTGGACAAGTGAACACAACACCCAGTCTTTCGGTTACTATTATTCTGCAACCTGAGCTTATCTACACACTTTACATGTGACTGGAGTCATGTAACTACGCCTAACAGTATAAAGCACTTTTCTGTGGCTGTGTGCTGCTGGTGCTTCTCTCACATACCGGAGACTCACTGACACTTCCCACAACAAACCTGCTAGACAGCATCACATACACAGGTTTCCCACACTTTCTTTAATAGGGAGGGCTTGGCTGGTGACACATAACAGCAAGAAAACACACACTGCACCTCATCATGTAAATTCAGTATTAAATTATATATCATACGGTCGGATTGTGGTGGCAGCAAGCTAAGCAAGTTATTCCAGACAGCCAGCTCTCCCCAGCAATGCTTTTCATCTCCTCCTGCATTGTCTGCGCATTTTGAAGCAGCCAACTTTCTGTGCAATTTTCCTTCAATACGGATAAAATATTCCTGATCTAATTTTACATCAACATGACGCATAAGCACTGCAGTGTGTGTGTGTGTGTGTGTGTGTGTGTGTGTGTGTGTGTGCATGATGTAGAAGAAAAAAGAGGTGGGGACAAAAAGAGAGTGTCATGGCTCTGCAGACAGACAGGTGTTGGTCAGAGCAGAGGGATTAAAGTTGAGCTGTAAAGTTGTCTAGTGGCAGTAAACGTACAGTTTGCCCATGAAAACACTGCAGTCTTCTCCTATTTGGATATGAGGATCTCAAAAAGGACGTGCCCAGGAGGCATCCTAATCCTAGACCACCTCAACTGGCCCGTTTTGACTCGAAGGAGCAGCGGTTGAAGTTCCCTCCGCATGTCCAACATCCTCACCAACTGCAAAGACTGATCCCTGCACCCTGCAGAGGAAACTTGGTTGCTCATATCCATTACCTCATTCTTTTGGTCACTACCCAAAGCTCATGACCACAGGCGAGGGTTGGAACATAGATCGACCAGTAAATCAAAAGCTTTGCCTTATGGCTCCGCTCCCTCTTCACCACAACAATCAGGTACAATGTCTAAATTACAGCTGGCGCTGCACCATTCTGCCTGTCCATGTGATACTCTGTTTTATTTCACTCATGAACAAGATCCTAAAATACTGAAATTCCTATGCTTGGGGCAGCAACTCACAACCAACCTGGAGGGAGCAATCCACCGTTTTCTGGCAGGGAATCATGGTCTCAGATTTGGAGGTGTTGACTCCTCTGGCTGATACTGAACGTCATGGTCTGAACAAGTCAAGAGAACCACATCATCTGCAAAAAGCATAGACACAACTCTGAGGTTCCTAAACTAGACACTTCTCAACCTGGCTGTGCCTCGAGATCCTGTCCATGAATACCACAAACAGGATCAGAGACAAGGGACAACCGGAGTCTATAATAAAATAGATTTTTTAAGATCTTAAGCAGACGAGTCCAGGCCATCTCAGTCCGGATACTGTATTTCACTTTATTCTGGCATCAGTAAGAGTTTGTTTAAAGCCAGGCTGCAGAATTATTAGTAGCTGTCAACAGGGGAAATGTATCACATTACACTGATCCTTGCTGCTTTTCATTGGTTGCCCAAGGTCTTGGAATTGATTTTAAGAGTTTATTTTTTACATTCTCAACTCTCTTTTTCGTAATCAACGTATTCTGACCTTTCTTTGCTGGTTTGGGGCCCTGCGCTGCCTGAAGCTCTTCGATCTTAAATCCTAGTTGTTATGTCAAATATTTTTGTTGTATTGATTTATATCTGTCCCTGTTTTTATTAAACTCTTACACTTGTATTGATCTTCCTTAAAACTCATCTTTTTATTGTTTGTCTCTCTATAGTGGATCCAGAGACGAGTAAAAAAGGGGGGCAGGCAGGGATCCTTGAAATTGTATCCCAGGGTCCCAACAAATAATGACAATCTCACTCTAATTCTTTTTTTTATATGGAATTAATGTTGTTAGAGAATGACTATTTAACAATAATTGTAGGTTCACTCTTATCTCTCAATTACCTCCCCACATAGACTGTTGTTAATTATACAATCAAACACTCCAGTAAGTCAACAATAACAAAAAAGCTCTCATTTTGTTCTTGGCACTCAATTTGATCAAAGTGGCATAATGTGTATCTGTGAAATTGAGTACTTCAAGTCCCCATCAAGTGGTAAAAAGTGATATGTAGCCTTCAACTTAAAAGCTGATATAACAAGTGTCAGTACTGCATGTTAGAAAAAATAATCTTACATTTTTACTCTCAAACATCAGATCAGAGGTCGGCTTTGCCTGCAGGATTTTTAAAAAAACATCTTTATTGCTCTTTGTTTTTTGTAACAGACTCTCTTGTTCTCTCTTTCTCTTTGCTAAAATTAATGCAGCAACAGAACATCTGATTTTCAACCCGATGTGACTCATCTCTTTCCATGTTTCACCAGCAACGAACAGATGAGATCTGGGTCACAGAGGAATTTTAAACAGCACTGGTTACTGAACAAAATTAAGTCAGTGACAGTGACATCAGTGATTAGCTGGAGGGAAGACAGAATCTACACAGGAGAAAAGAAGAATGAAACTAATTGCTTTTAATGCTATGATACTAATACTGATTGATACCTGTAGGCAGGGCAGGAATCTGGCCGTGACTGCCATTCCCCCTCAGTTTGGCTGTGTGCCGATCAAAAAGCCATATGCCCTGCGGCTACAGTGGCCTTTATGCCCCGCCTGCACATATATTTCCTATATATATTTGATTGGTTATCCCAAGTGCCATCCCATTATCCTCAACTATGATTGATTATTTATCCCTTTAGAGGTGGGGCCTTAGTTTGAATCAACTGTTCACTGTTGTATAATATTGCTACACTATTGTTGTATAATAAAAATATTAAGTATTTTTTTTCATGATGTTGTGTCAGTCAGTCAGTCTCACAGCCTGAGGAAAGAAGTACAGCGGAGATATAATGTCTTTTTGAGGACTTAAAGAATAAAATATGTAAAGTTTTATATGATATGTTTGCCACTCTGTGGTGGACTGGACAATTTATCTTTTAGATAAAAAATTAAACAGGAATGCAAGAAACTGTAAGATGCTGTAGTAATTAAAGTTGATATGAGAAATGGTGCACTGTGTGTGTGAGTGTGTGCGCGCACGCGTGCGCACATGCATGCACATGCATGCACATCATGCCGCCCCTGCATAAGTCAATGGCCCACTTGGAACACCCAGTTGTTCAGCGCAACCCTTGCTGGTACTTTGCTCCTGACTTAGATTCTTAAAATAGTGAAAAATGTTGCCACTAATTATTCAGTGACTATTTTGAACAAGTTCCTCATTATTGAGATATAATATGTCATTATTTTGAGAAAGTGCCTGTACTTAGAGTTAAATAAGTCAAAATAGTCAAACAGAACAATGATTTTAAGTTCACAGAAAGATTAAAGACTATTTTGTCTGTTTGATGGCCTTTCTGCACTGGAATCTGGAATTAGTGCCTTTAAAAAACTGAAAACACCAAAGGCCAAGTGGACTTGTCTCTAAAATGATGCAATGCCAGGCCTGCCTGTGGGCATATTTATTTAATGGCCTCTGTCCAAAGGAGGTGAGAGTTGAGCTTTAGAGCATCACCTTTCAACACTGGCTCAATGAATGTCTGTGACCAGATTAAATTTAGTGTGAACTGCATATAATGTGCATGATGAATGTGCATACAGTGTATTCCAGGCACATTTCATATTATCTTTCTTCTAAGACAGCAGTGTCCAGTCCTCTGTCATCCAAAATCTGCAGAATTTCACTAATTTTGTACCATCAGGCCATGAGGGTGCATTTTTATTAAAGTAGCCTGAAGGCAAGACTTTGAAATTACAAGTGGATCTATGTCCGGGGTTTTCAGGGTCCGACACTGTGAGGCCCCTCAGACAACACCACCCATTAATTATGGAGTCAATGGGCTCGAACTTCATCCCTAGTATTTAAGCCTGTTTTTACATTTTGGCACATTGGCACCTATAAAAATATGCTGAATTAGCTGGTATCAGTTCCTAGTGGCACTGTAACCAATGAATGTACAGACAAAAATGACTGGATCATTTTGATACTGAAGAAAACTTTAAAACTTGATGATTCGCCAACAAGTTGTGCAGTAACAAGGAGCATCTGTTTGCTATGATTTCCAGGTGGGTTATGGTTCATTATTTCCAATGCACACTGGAGAAAGCATCAGTCACAATCAAGTATTAATGTAGTATAGAATGTGTATCATGTCTGTGTGGTTACATTTGACCTTAATGAGTTATGACTTGCAAAGGACAATGATTTTTCATGCATTGCTCTAAACAGACACGAAGGGATTTTAAAGTGTCTTAATTTCCTGCATGAATTGTGTGTCACAGCCGTTACTGCTGCTTCAACTTTTCACTGTAATGGTGTTTCCATCTAATTATCAAGCAAATGTTGCAAAAAAGACTGAAAAAAGAAAAATGCAAATTAGGTGCGTTTCCATCAGCTGAATTAGAGCGAATAAACTAGGCTTAGCAAAACAGAGTTTTGCCAGAAGTTGGCAGTATAAGCTCTGTTATGCATGGCTGTAATAACCAGCAGAAGAAGTGGAGGTTGCAAACCTGAAACAAAACCAGTTCTTTCCTGAATTCTGACTGCCAGTAAACCTTGAGGAAGACGAAGAAGAAGAATCAAAACCAGTCACTCTGAGGCTGAGGTACAATAACCAGCGTCCTGTTGTTTTTATGTCACCAGCATGCAACAGTCTCTTTCATCTCACACAGGGCCTCATGTCTGTCCCTCCTCAGCCCCCCCTTCAACCCTGCCACACCCCCCTGGGGAGCTACATCTCACAGTATGACACCCTCTGATCTACGTCAAACCCTCAGCCTGGGTCACGAGCTCAGATTGGTGAATGAAAGAATGAGATGGTGGATACAAGCAACATACAGGACCTTCCTTCCTTCCATCCTTCCTCCCTTCCTTCCTTTCCCTCCCTTTCCTTTCCTTGATTACACTCCTTTCTGCTTTTATGTGCATTCAAAGATGCTTTGACTATGAATATGAAACAGTATGAAGACAGCTAAAAACTGCTAAGATGTTCATGAATTATGTTAATGAATAAGAAGGCTTACGTAAAGTCACATTTTTTACCAAAGTAAACTTACAGTACCAGTGTAATGCAATGTAAAAGTATTTAATTACAAGTAAAAGTACTGCATTCACAATCCTTCAGTAAATATACAGAAATATTATATGCAAAAGTATCAAATATAAAAAATATTTCAATCAGAAGAGACTTCATTCTGAGTGTACGAAATATAGTTCATTAACACGTCCACAATCGAGATAAGAAATGTGAAAAGTCTTTGGCGATTAGACTTGTGACATCATCATGTATAATGATTAGTAAAAGAACCCCCCCCCCCCAATGGAGTCTAGACCCTGGTGTGGTGGTGAAGGGAGGGTGCTGAAGATCTGGATTTGATGAGCTCAACCTGGGCACTAGATTAGAAGAACTGGAGGAGAATGAGGTGGAGGAGGGACGCAACAATTCCATGACAACAGTGACTGCATCACTGCACATCTCTAGTGTTTTAGTTAACGTGCATTTTGGTCAGGTTAGTCCAATAGTTCCCAACACAGGTTTCGGGCCTCCTGCAGAGTACATGAGGCGGGCGCTCTACCAACTGAGCTAAACCTCCGCCCCCCAAAAATGTTATTTTAAATGAAACTGGAAATGAAACTGCTATAAACTCACTGACATCTATAATGTAACAATGCTACTGTTTTCTTTTTTTTT
>JAJHUR010092568.1:0-18357 GCA_027495735.1 Lutjanus campechanus
CTGCTCGATTGAATAACTTTGCGTGACTGGACAGGCACTAAATACACACACACATACAGAACATTGGCTTGCTCACATTGCACGCACACACACAGTGGCCTCTGCCTCACGTGCAAGAAAATAAATGCACGCACACACACACACAAATTTGTGATTAGTCGTTTGTTATTATTCTCAGCTGAGTGAACAGGAGACATGCAGCTCATGTACAGTACTGACACAATGAGGTGGACTTAGTGACGCGTGACTTCGGACACAGCTGTCTGTATGGAGGGATTTAGACTAAACGTTTAAGTGTGTCACTCTGTGTGTGTGTGTGTGACACTGGTAACGGGGTGGGTTTAGAAACTTTTGAGGTCACAGAACTAAAGAAGGGCGGCACAACTGTAGAATGTGTAAACATGTGTTAGACTCAAATTCAAAGCCCTGGTTCTTGGCAATAATGATTTAAAACTACATCATTAATGGTTACATGGATCATTCAGTGTAACTAAACAACTTTAGATGTTCTATTATGGAACTATATCAGTAAACTTTTGCTATTTGTGACTCCAAATAGTTTTGCATCTTTTTGTACCTTTCAGTCATTGTTTGGCCTCTATAGTTGTTTTTGTGTCTTTTTGTAGTTGTTTTGCATCTTTCCAGTCATTTTTGTGTCTTTTTTTGGTTGTTTAGTGTCTCATACCGAACAGCCTTGTTGTAATCACCTCCATCAAAAAGGTAATGTTGTCAGTCCCATTTTCTGTCTGTTAGCAGAACTCTTCAAAGAGCAGAAGCAAAACCAATTTTCTTGAATTTAAAGCCCATCTCTGTGTCTGCAAATAGTTCTGCACGCTTTTGTTTTTTTTAACCACTCCTACTATAAATCCCATCCAGTCTTCACTTGACAACTGCTAGAAATGAAGAAAAAAAAAGCACAAATTAAACAAAATATTCAATTTTCGGGATGAGAGTATTACATGCTATTTTATTATAATTGGTTTCCAAATTGGTATTGGTATTAACCACCATAACTCATAACCCAGCATATTGTGCAACATGTTTTATATAACAAGTACACATATAATCCTTCTTGCATTTCATTAATAAGTGGAACAGCAGCAACTTGCACAATTCAAATGTCTGTCACTCTCGGCCTCAGTCAGGAATATTCCTCGCTTGAAATTTGGTACATTCATCCCTCTACAAAGCCCTAATATTTCCAGGCAAACAGACAATCAGCATGATAATGTATTGTTATGTCTATTTTGATACAAAGAAAAACCCAGATGAAAAACTGTTCCACATTTTCTTTTGTTAAAATACCAAATTTAGAAGATAGATGGCCCTGATACTGGTCCACGTTCTTTGAGAGCTGTCTAGTTCTTACTGCTTTGCTGCTTGTCCAGATGTTTAACTGTTGTTCATAACGGCTCCCCAAACATTTTAATGAGTATTTTTGGTATTTATATCTTTATGTGACAGTGAACTGAAGATGTTTCAGTTCTAAGTTGACGCCCTCTCATCAAACTGACACACAAACATTTGTTTATCCAGAATGTTATAAAACTTTTTTTTTTTATTTGCGTCACAGTCTGAGCAACTATGAGGCCAAACTACTGATGATTTTTGCTGTGGGCTTCTGCTGAAAGAAAAAAAATGCTCCTTGTAAAACAGATCATGTAAAACTAATTTCAGGATCTCAGACTGAATCCTCAGAGTACGTCTCGAAGGGGAGAACTGATTCTAATTTCTATTCAGCTCTCACATGATACCAGTTGAGTGACTGGTATCTGAAATCTATCGACTGACTGAACGGTTTGTAAGTTCGTGTCAGGAAAGTGGCCTCATCTGGCCCCGGACACACTGGAAGTCATTAAGACTCAATTCTCCACGAGACACCAGGGCACAGGAGGACAGCAAGAAACCACAACCACAAGTGAGGAAGAGGAGTTATAAAGTACTTTCCAAACAGGCGCTACAGTTAAAACATTAAAAGATTCAAAGAAGGCAGTTATACACAAGGAATTTATATAGTAATAAAATAATCAGGAGAAGCAATGACTTGTGGAATAGTGCAATAAAATTAAAATACAAATAAAAACGGTAAACATTAAATAAAATAAATCAAATGAAGAGAAGTATAAGAGTCACCACCAGGAACCCAATAAGAATAGTGCCTTCTCAGTAACTGTAATTGATTACAATTACTGTATTTTGTAATTTAATCACATGTAATTAGTTATTCTCCAGGACTGCTAGCATCCTGTCAGACATTTGTGTGAAATTTTGTCAAAATGTGTTTCATGATATCACAGTGAACGTTGGCCACCAAAATCTGATCAGTTCATCCTCAAGTTCAAGTGGACATTTTTGAAGAAATTCCCTCCGAGTGTTCTGGAGATGTTGTTCTCACAAGAATGGGATGACCTGAACACATAATGCCTCTGGCCACAGCTGTCACCAACGTGGAGCCATAAAAAAAGAAAGAAAGGTTTTAAAGGTCTTTAATAAATTATGAATCACAGAGGCCCTTCAGCATTCAGTCATAAATGCCTGGCAGATATAATTAGAAGGCTTTTCAATAAAAAGAAGTTTTCAGATGAGATTTGAAAGAGGAAATCGAAGTTGCAAGCCCAATATCCTCAGGTAGGGAGTTCCATAAACAAGGAGTCCTTATCACAAAATTCCTGTCACCTTTTGTGACGAGGTGCAACCTGGGAACTGACAGAAGGGTCCCAGAGGAGGATCAAAAGTTATGTACGGGCTCATTTGGGAAAAGTAAGTTAGAAATATAATTAGGTCCTGCAGAGCTTTAAAAAGTCAGCGATAAAATCTTAAAAGCAATTCTGAAACCTGCAGGCAACCAGCGAAGAAAAGTGAGGACTGAAGTAATGTGATCTCATCTTTTGAGATGACAAAAAGCCCAGCAGCTGCATGTAATATGATATAATGTATTAAATACTATATATAACGTAATCTGTGTGACCCGAGTGTCACTGTGACATCCTGCACAGGTGGTGTGTCAGTCACATACATATGACAGATGAATCATTTTGCCCTAACAGGGTCGGGTCATATTACTTTTAAATATAATCAATTACTGAATATAAATGACATGGCAATTTTTGTAATTAGTAATGTAATCCACTAGATTACAAAAATTCAGTGAACTTTTTTTTTCTCTTCAAACATCTGAAAACATTTTCAGCACAAGTAAAATGCATTTTGCATTCAGCATTTACATTTAGTCAAATCAAATTACGCGTACAAAAACAACACAGACACAAACTACAGGTGGAGGCTATTGTGTGTATCTTACAACATATGGGATGCTGAGGCATTGTTCTTTTAATTACTGTAAGGCTGGTTATCAGTACTGAATACCTTAATAAAGGTATCAATTGAAATAACCCAGTACCGAGTAGTATCGAAACTTTTCCAGTCATAAGATACCTAAATTTGATCCTTTTTATACTCAGATCTAGAAAAAATGGTTTTGCCAAAAAGTATGGCTATATTACATGCCTGTGGTGATGTGAAAATAAATGTGAATGGATTATTCCAGGAAAAAATGCCAGTAGCACCTAATAAAGCATAAACTGTCCACCCTGAAGAAAACTACAGGGGCTAGTTGCACCATGTAAAAAATGAATAGAGTACTCTTTTGGTATTGGTATCACTTTTAGGGTACTGGTATTGGTACTGGTATTGTATTGTTTTTGAAACAATGCCCAGCCCTACTTGTAACGCAAGAGGAGAACTTATTAAAAATGTTTATCACCCGTTTTCAGTGAAGATAAAAACTCCATTATCCATAAATCCTAATTAAAAACAAAGACAAATATTAAGTCAGCATTAACAAAACTGGCAGGTAAAGAGAGGAGTGACTTATTTTGATATACAGTAGAACATATTTAGCATTTAGAACTAGTAATCAAAGTATGCTTACAAAAACAAAAACAAGTTCCATAACTTTAAATTTGCCAAATTTTAAAGACGTGATCGAAAATGTAATCAAGTAAT
Organism: Lutjanus campechanus; assembly: GCA_027495735.1. Lineage (NCBI taxonomy): Eukaryota > Metazoa > Chordata > Actinopteri > Lutjaniformes > Lutjanidae > Lutjanus > Lutjanus campechanus. The sequence continues at coordinate 4,006 of JAJHUR010092568.1, forward strand.
CATTGACTATGTAAATATAATCCATTTAAACATCTGGGCTGATTATAGTTACTTATTTTTGTATCCTGATTACATAATCCTGATTAAATGTATTTCTTTACCACCCAACCCTGAGTACAAACCATTACTGAACACCACATACTGCACATACAGGTTAAACACACCTATACTGTTACAGCAGATAAAAGGGAGACAATAGAAGAAAAAATGAAAGTGAAAGGATTTTTTTTTTTTTTGGTCACTGAACCAACTACACACATACACTTTACAATGAGCTCTTAAAAATCTAACCCCGCTCTTACTAACAGGTAAGAGGTTAAAAAGTGTGAGCTGAGAAACGTGTCTTCAAAATATGGAAAATAGAGCTCTGACAACATGCAGAAGAACAGGCCAGACAGGTCACAACCTCCCACCACCAAAAACACACACACATCTGTCACTGTGACCTCTGACCTCCCACATTGTTTGGGGCTTCATCAGGGTGCAGAGGCAGGAGACGGACCCGCTGACCTGACTCTCTTCTCCTCACTGGCCTTGAAGCTGCTGCCCTTCAGACACAATGATTAGTGTTCATACTTTTGTTTTATTTTAATCTCAATCTGATGTCTTTAACTGCTGCAATAACAGAGATTTTATCTGAACTTGGACAGTTGGACAGCATGAAGGTCACTCCTGAAAAGACCTAATGTTTGACTGAAGAATAAAGCAGTTGTTTGTCTTTGTATGGAACCAGGATGAGCAAAACATCCAAAGGATTGTAGCATGTTTGGCTCCACCTAGTGGCCGCCTACAACCACTGCGTTCATCCAGACTTTGACAGATACCTCCAAAACTCAGCAACTCAGAACAAAACTATCTAGATGGGTAAATAGCACTACAGGCAAGAGAAAACTGTACCAATTCTCAGAAACTGTATTGTTATCAACAGTTTACATGCAGTGTTGTAGCCAACAGAAACAGGAAGAAGTGAGCATATATCTTTGCTCAAATTGCACAAACTGTGGTGCTAAATTGTTGACAGACTGTGACAAATATAAAAGCAGATCCCACTGTACTGATTGCATAAACAACTGAACTTTTTTACTCAGATTTTATGCTTGCATAGTCTTTTTTTATACTATGAAAGTTTTCCTAAAATCAGAGCCCACCAATATATGGATTTGTACCCCTGATAATGTGATATGTAAGGTATTGCAAGCTTCTTGTCAGTGTACAGCCCTAATGTTGACTGAGGAGAAAGAAATTGAGAAAAAAATTCTTAAATCATACAGAATAAATAAAAACAAATCATTACAATTGTGGCAGTTGATAAATAGTAAATTGTCTTTATTAGTGGACATTTAATACTATTTATAAAGAGCAAGTGCTTAGATTAAACTTTAAAAATAAAGAATCTGTTGAAATAAAATATTCGAACAAAGATAAAGAGGCTTAAATTACTACTCTCATACAGTAATGTTGACATTTACATTTCAAACAATAATGAAGGAGAGAATGAGCATAAAACCGACTAATAACACAGTCGACAGATAGAAACAGACACAGCTGAAGCTGAAGACTCCTTCATACTCTACTGTACTGCAGCCACCAGACCTTTCTCACTAACACTTCACCTGACTTTTAACAAACCACAGCAGCACTAAAGCTGCTCCCAGAGATGCAAAATCCTGCACAAAGCTAAGGAGAAACTTCACCTCTGTGCTTTTTCGTGTAAATTTTAAACAGGGATGTGATCCACTCATTGCATCATCCAAAAATAAATTAAAATTTAAATTACTTTTAATACTTGCAGAAAGCTGCCTTAGAGTTTTGTGGGGGATTTCACATGGCTGAGACGATCTCGGATGTCAAATTCACATACTGGGACATTTCATTTTCACATACATGAACCATTCTTTAGGTAAATCTCATTCACAGCGTCACACAGGTGGAGTGAGCTACATAACACTCATCGCAGAAGGCCTGTTGTTCTTCAACTGCCCTGGATTACAGACTTAAGTGACTAATAGCCTCACCTGAACACAGCCTTAAATATTAGGAGGGGAAACACATCAGAGATACCTCTATGTCAGCCACATTTCAGGCAAGACCTCGAGTATAAACATCTGTAACGCACACATTATGCTCATATACAGTGCCTCCTTCGTTTAATAACAGCAAACTCAGGTAAAACTCACTTGAACTTGATTTGAGCTTATTAGATACTAAAGAAATTTAAGTACATTTATGTCTGAAAACAGTGTAGCACTACAGGCTGAAGAGAGGATCCATAATGAACCAAAATAAACAGAAACTAACACATTTTCATCATGCCACTTTCATCCCAAAAGCTGAATACTGAAATGCATTAAATAATTTAAGTTGATAAAATGACATTAAAACATTTAAATCCTCAATAACTCAAAGATGTCGGAATACTTATTTGCAGCTCTCGGAGAAGGAAAAGGCCTGGGCAAAACTGTTCTTCAAAGCACACTGAAACCATCAGACTGATTTCACATTTGACCCAGATCCTTTTGGAAATGCTTACTCATCAAATGACAGTCAGCACCCTGACTTTGCGTAACTGAAAGTGTCTGTTAGCCGCACAGGCTGAAAGGAGCGTGGCACGTCTGGTGGTCCAGTCCCAGACAACAAACAGACTGCAGCCGAGTCTGCCGGCCTGATTCTGCAGCCACATTTTCTCCTGTAGGATGATTTGATGCGATGACTCAGATGAGCTTCTCCTGATGTCAAACCTGCAGCCCTGCTCAGTTTATGATGTGCAATATATCCACAATACGATGTGCATTTGTCTACAATGATTGATGAGTGTTTATATCTTGAGGTTGATGATGGAGAACAATATGAGAATACAAAATCCTGATTTCTTTCAGTCTCTTCTTGGTGTCTCTGTTCTGTATACGTGGACATTTTTCTCTTTTTGCATCACTCTTTAAACAGTCCAGAATGATTCTTGATTGAACACATTTCACTGTTGCTCCTCGTGAAGACTACGTGTCTTTTCAGTCGAAGCTGTCCACTTTCTCAGGACACTGTCTGGCAGAGTGTCTCATATCTGCTGTACAGTGACACTCTCGTAGTAATGAGTTGTTGCTGACAGCCACAGATGTGTTACTGTTGGCATGTTGTTGCAGATGAACGGCTCCTCCATCTTCTAGATGTATTCCTAACGTTCAGCTAGGACAGACTGTTTCACTTAGCGTGGCGGATCTTGGGTTGAGCTCCAGGACTGGAAGAGGACACGAGTCTCCCATGGCTCCTCCAGCGCTGACGCAGTACAAAGTCATAGTTGGCAGAGGTGTTCATGGCGTAAAATACATTGGCTTTGTCGGGTATCTGAAGCTCTGAAGCAGAGAGAGGAATGAGGTGATGAAGTGTTGCAATTTGTTTTGGCTAGCCTACTTCATCAGCTTGTGTTTTTAGTTAGTGATTACTGACATTTCTCACAATGATATGGAGGATAACTGTCAGAGATGCCTACTTAGAAAGAATGATAGCATCATTGAGGGCAATAAAAATACAATAAGAGCAGGAGCTGTTTTCCAGCTTCACGGGTTATTTGTCTTTCGGCTCATTTGCAATATAGTTTAAAGACAGACTTAGAGAAGGAATTGTTTTTTGTTCTCTCTACATTAGAGTTTGACATTTACTGTTGATGTGTTACAGAGACAAAAACCTCTTATACTATTAAATTAAATTAAATCTTGGTGTACATATTTAGCTGTTTTTTTTCTACAAAAGGAAACAGAGGAATGACTCCTTCCTATGAAGCTCAAAGTTATAGAAAGTTGTAATGAAGCTGCTTGACAGGAAGCTTTGTAATTCAGTGCACAGCTTTAAATACTAGTCGTCAGTGGTTTTGGATTTAATCACCCACAAAAAGAGAAACTTGGTGTACAAAAAACAAAAACAAACACAGATAGAGAAAGTCCTACCTTAGAATTAATGCTGTTCTGAGCAGGTTACAGCTGCTCATTAGACTACAAGAGGAGTGCTGTGAGGAGAAGACATTTACCTTTTCCATTGTTGAGCATCTGACAGAGGCTGAAATCATGGCAGCTGACGTCTTCCATGTTGTGTTTTTCAAGAGCCCTCTGAATCACCTGAGGCGTGTGGTCCTGACTGGTCAGCTGGAGATGAAACAGCCAGATGTCAAAATATAACAAGAGCCAAAACTGTAACCAAACCAATTTAAAAGACTGTCACTTTATTTTGAAAATATTTTTGTAGGTATTTCTACTTTCAATAGCGACGCTATTTTCACTTTATTTTGACCCAAATACTCAAGATAATCCACAGACCTTGCAGTGAGCAGTTTCATGTTGGTACTACTTTCTGCCTATGGTATAAAGAAAGTAGTTCCTACTAGCTGTAAAGAGACATTGCTGTTGAGTATTTCAAATGTATTTTAAAGCGCTTTGAGCACAAGTCGACTGCCATTAACTCCATTATGCAAACATCTCCACATCCAATATCTCCCAACCCTGGCAACTCACAACAAAACTTTCTAGATGGATAACACGGTTAATTTAAATCATTTGTCAACTAGTGAATGTTTTTTTTCTGGTTACTTGTACTGAGCATCAGTCATTATTTTAGATTTCTTTCATTTATCGATTAAATTAAATATAAAAAGCCAAATAATTAAATAAATTTAAAATGGAAATAAGTGTTGTCTTGAAGGGTTCATCCCTAAATCTTGGTCTGATAACAGCACAGCAGCTTCTTTGCAAATGGCACAGAAAAATGAAACCTAAAAACCTCTGGTCATGCACAATTATTTTTAGACATTCCTGTGTAAAACATGTCTGTTTTCTTTCCACGTAATGAGGTTAGCACAGATGATTAAACAACTTCTAACTCTTCTGCTTTCTTTTTGTCTTTTCTTCCTCTTTCTTTTTTTAGAAAGTGTTACAGGCTGGCTGACCTCAGAAACACCAGATTACAAAACCACCGTCCTCACCAGAATGCTCTTGTAGACGTTTCCATTGCTGACAGACTCCACGCTGACCCTGATGATACACGAGTCAGCAACCTGTTTGTTGTAGACAGGCTGAGGAGAGCAGGTGGACGATGATGAATCGGGGTTCAGAAGAGAAGAAGAGCTGAGGTCTGGATGTGAGGAGCTACAGGAGGAGTTGGAAAGGCTGCGAGAGGAGCAGGACATGGAGGTGGAGGAGAAATCCTCGGCAACGTTGTGAAGAGAGCCTGAGAAAGACTGAGGGAGGGGAGGAAGGGGGAGACACAGAGGGGAAAATATGAACATCACGTTCCAGTGTGAATCCAATTTCCAGTTTTTAAATATGTTTTGTATCTTTGTCCCTCCTAACCTTCATCCACACTGACTACAAACACAGGACACAGGCTGCACTCTTACCTTGAGCTTGAGTCTGAGGGGGGAGGGCTGAGGGGCGGAGAGGTCCTCCATGTCCGAACTGCTGGAGCCAGATGACGACACACTGATCTGGTCAGCGTGGGTCTTCCTGAGGGAGCTGTCACTGGCTGTCCGCAACCTGCACACACAAACAGTTTAGATGAGTACGTTTTCACAAAATAACAACTGAAACCATTTTTTTTAAAAGGTCAGGCATGCATCTTTCTGGTACAGATCCAGGAATCTTTTAAAGGATGTTTGTTATTTCCTTATAAAACATTTGCTTAAATGAATATGAATAAAATCTGACCCATAGATCGCATGCCTGTTTATGTATTTGAATGAATGAATTAATTTTATTGATATTGCTCCTTTCATGCACAGCTCAAAGTGCTTTACAATTTCGCAGCAAAATAAAAACACAACAACAAAATACACCCAAAAAATAAAGTAAAACTTAAAAAAAATTCAAATGGATACACAAGGAGGAGCATGAATATAAAGATCCAGCCTATAGCTGTCTATAAAACGGGGCGAGAACATTTAGTGACTTAAAAAAAAGAAGCACTTTAAGATTAATTCTAAAAGATACAGGAAGCCAGTGTAGATTATGTAAAACAGGAGTTATATGATCTCTCATCTTAGTTTTTGTTAAAATCCTGGCAGCAGCATTCTGAATGGCTTGTAATTTTGCAGCGGCCACTTTTGGTAGGCCGGTATACAGACCATTACAATAATAAAGACGCCTAAAAACAAAGGTATGGACAAGCTTTTCAGCATCTTGCTGGCTAAGTAGAGGTCTTACCCTCGCAATGTTGTGCAAATGATAAAAGGCAGTTTTGGTTAATGAATTAAAATGGGCAGTAAAATTAAGGTTTGAATCTAAAATAACACTGAGGTTTCTTACTTGCGACCTTATTATTATTATTGCCATATTTAGATGCAGATTAAAATTTAGATAGTTATTTTTCTACTGTTAAAATAACAAATCCAAAGACATGGCCTGACATGTCTTATGATGGTTTTGACTATTTTAATATGCACACTAATTTTCCACTGATATGGGTAAACAGCATATTCTGTTTGGATATATATAGCTGTGGTTATACTGTATGTTAGAGACAAGAAGTGGTTTTGTAGACTTACGAGGCGAGTTTCTTAGTGAGCAGGCGACTGCTCCATGAGTTGGGAGAACTGGGACAGGGGTCAACTGGAGGCTCCAGGTCACGAGACAGCTCATAACTTCAGGAGACAAAAACAAAACAAAACAGATAAATCGAGACATGATGAAAATGGCTTTGCAAATGTTTTCTAATCCACCTGACTGTCTTAATGTGGTTTTGCAGTGTGTCTCACCTTTCCTGGTCTGTGAGCAGTGTGTGTGTCTGCAGCCAGGTTGTGATATGGAGGTTAACTGGAAGGTTGTAGTGGGAACAGGAGGCCTGAAGCTGCCGAATCTGAGCGAGAATTTCAAACTCCTGCAAGAGAAAGAAATAAAACAGAGCAAAGATTAATCCATAGAACAGAAGAGAAGAACACAGAACATAAAAATATCTTGTAAGTCTGCACAGGTTATTAAAATTTTAACAATCAGTCATTCATGTGAGAGACCACTAGGAGGCGACACCTACCCGTCTGCGCTTCTCAAAGTTAATGAGTCCACCCTGTGAAAATGAAAAACAACAACCAGTGTTACTGTACAAATATGGCCCCATAAATCTGACATAAGAGAGATCAAACTAAAACAACAGGTATGTTTGTGTGTGTCTGTGTGTCTGTGTGTGTGCTCACCTCCACAGTGTCAGGCAGTGCTGTGTCCAGCATGGTGAGGACAGTCAGGTAAGTGCCGAGGTACGGCACCACACCACTGCTGAAGCTCTGAGGACACAAAACAGGCAACATGTTTACAGTTTGGCTGCACAGTTGACAAAAAAAAAAGAAAAAAAAAAGAATCAACTTATTACTATTTTCTATTTGCATGAAGCTGAAAATAATTTATTAAAATGGTAAAATCATAAATGTTTTTCTAATAGGAAACTACATAATGCCAGCTTCAATGTCTGTAATCCAAGTAATGCAATTACAGTTTTAAGCAGCGTGAAGCTGCTGAAAAACAAAACTAAACACTACACTAAAATTCAAGTGTTCAAAATCTGTAAATGCAATGTCAGTGAAAATAAAAGCATATACTGTAACTGAAGTAGAAAAATACACAAACAACTGGAAACACAACACTATCACTATTTAAACAGAGGGAATATGGGGGTATAAAACATTTTATACACAGCCACACCCGGGCTAAGTAAACTGCCAAACGGTGGGAAACACTGCACACACGTCAGGTTTTATACTTTTCCCTACACAAGGGGGAAGGGGGGGACATGTCATGTGAGCTGCAAGTGCAAACTCTTTCCATCAAATGAACAGGTTAAAAAGAAGAGGGAACTGAAACTCTGGTGTCTATTTTAGCAAATGAAATGGGCTTGAAAACATGTGACCTTTAGGGAAGTAAAGGCAGAGGAAAAGAGACCTCTGCCTTTCATTCTTACATATTCACTTTATTTGGGTGGTCAAAGCTGAAACTGAGGAACCACAAGGTTATTTCCGAACAAAACAATGACTTCTTTTCTCACCATCTGTCTGGACACCGAGCAGAGCCGTGGTGATTTGGGGCCCGGGGTGGCACTGCCATCTGTGTGGCTCCCGTCCTGCAGAAAAAGGTCCAGTCAACTTTAGTAAAAACAAAATAACTCAGGGCGTTAATGTGAGAGTGCTGGGTGTGAGAGGACAACAAAGAAAACTTGTTATATAATTGTTCTTTTCAGGGTTGAGCACCTGCTGGCAGGGTGCTGCTGGGTGTGGGAGGGTGCCTCTGACAAAGAAAATCACAGCCACAAAGTCACAACCTAGTGTGCCGTTTATGCCCTCAGGTGTGTGTGTGTGTGTGTGTGTTTACAAGAAGAGTATTTGCCAGTTTGTACTCAATAAAATCAATAACTGCTGATTAGCACTGGTGCCTAACTGGCCACTTCCAACTGTAGTTTTATTTGTGTTGGCTGCTAACAAAGGCCTTTTCATTATTTTATAAAAGTGGGCTGCTCATAACAGCGCTATCACTAAATACACATTCATATCAGTTGTTTTCCACAGGGAACAAAGGACACAAAGTGGCAGCTCAACTAGAGGCTCATTCAGTCTTACAGAGTGGCTAATTAACTGACTATTAGAGGCCAATTGTACAGACCACCTCTGGGGTCAGAAAAAGAGAAAGAAAAAAGTCATATGTAAATTTGTACTCTATGTTTACAAATCCACCCACACAGATTTGTAAAGCATGAGAACAGACGACTCTGTTTCTCAGCTGAGCAACTGTACACATTAAGTTCAGTTAGTGGATTTATTTCATCAGTTGTTTAAAAACCTTTCTGAGAATAATTCTGACAGGTTGACATGTGTTCATAACACTTTTCATAATACACCAAGGCCAAGACAAACTATTATTTACACTATTGCTTATTCTGTAGATTATTTTTCGATTCATCAGATCAATTTTGGAACCACGGTCAACTTTTTCCTCTCCAGTACTGCTACGTGTTATCTTGAAAAGTTGCAAATGTTGAAAAGAAGCAAATGCAATGTTAGCAAAACATTAGCCAACTAGTTAGCTAATATACATCAATTATTGGTTTGCAAGTGAACATCAATTTTCTTTGTAGCAAAGTGCTAGCTAACTAGCATGCTAATATGCATCAAACGTTGGCTAATGTTATCAAAATGCTAGCTAGCTAACTAGCTAGTGTTGGTAACATTAGCTCAGTTAAGATGTGACTATATGTCACTTTTACAGGTCCAAAGGAAACATCTTTTACTCATATTCAAATTAGATTTTTTTTCAGCATAGACAAGCCGAGCACATAACACATCTAAGTACAGGAAACAGGAAAGTAGAAAAAGTTGACCATGGTTCTGCTGGGTAACAAACTTTCTCTTTTGTTATTGGAGCAAAGAGCAAGAAGAGGTGGGGGTCAATTAGATGATGATCTTTTGCTCTAAAATGTCAGAAACCATGGAAAAAAATTCAAGGTGACACCTTGTGTTGTCTTTCCAACACTCCAAACCCCAAAGACATTGGTGAAGCTGAAAGTGATTGGACTTTTTGATCGATTAAATGACCAAAATGATTATTAAAGTAGCTGCCAATTCATTTTCTGTTGATCATCTTATGGAATAACCAACTAATTTGTTCAGCTAAGGGGAATCACAGTGTACTGTTGTAACCAGGCAGAGCTCTAAGAGCCCTGTAAAAAGGAGAAGCAGGCCGTATGCTAGAAGCTACACAACCTTCAAGAAGTCGCTGCTGAGCTGCATAAGAGGAAATAACCTGTTGTTTTCTTACTGTGGTGCACTCAATACTTTGTTCAGCACTCACTTTTGTTCTAAAGTCAACCTGTGCAATTTAACCCAATTCATCCATAAAAACACCCCTCCGCCCTGCCTCTGTAAAGACCTGTGACCATAATGACTACAAAGATCTTTCTCCTTGTTAATTAGACAGAGCCATCTGTCTGCATGTGTGTGTCTGTGTCAAAAACTACACATAGTTACCTCCACCAGGATCTCTCTGCTGGTTAGCACACAGTTCTCATCAGGGAAAGTCTCACACAAGTGGTCAAATGTGGCCATGCTTTCCCTGAAACCAAACAAATTCAATTTGTTAAAACTTTTTATAGAGTCAGTAATAAACCTGAACAAGGCTAACAGATGAATAATTCAGATGGAATTGATTTTATAACATTCTTTTTTATTTAATTGCAGCCAATCTCATTTTGTGCCCTTAAACATAACTCAAGGGTTTATTTTTTACAGAACTCTGTTGTATATATTATGAATGAAACAACAGTCTAGAGTCTTGTAGTTGTGTGCTGACCTGCTGACAGCAGCCCAGGTCTTCTTGAGGCGATACACGGCGTTGGACTGCAGTGCTGACAGGATGGCCCTCAGAGAGGAGAAGTTCTTCAGCTGCCTGCACTCCTGCACAGAGAAAACACAAGAAAATGTAGCTTTGTGGTGCTGCTTTGCCGAGAAATTGTGTTCATTCGCTTCACTTGATTGTTAAGGTTTCTGGACCCTGACCTGAGCGATAGTGATCCACCTCTCGATGACGCGCGCTCTGTGGGCGGGGCTGGTGTGAGCACAACGGGGTGAGCTCGGGGCCGTGGAAGGGTAAAGGAAGGCAGTGGAGGAGCTGGGTGACGAGATGGGGGAGGAAGTGGAAGGGCTGGGCGAGGATGGGCAGAGGAGCGATGTGATGACACGGTTGGTGACGGCGTTGAACTGAGAGATGGTGGCGCGGACGGTGGGCGCCAGGTTTCGGTTTTCCTTTTTGTCGCGCTGGGACCAGACGCAGCCCAAGCAGTGGAAGGGTACAGCTTTGACAAATAGTTCCTGAGGAAGACAGAATGAGAGGGGGACAGGATGAGACGGGGACAGGATCAGAATCAGTGTCTGTGACACAGAAATGATGTTTGTTTTTTGATTTTTGTTAATGAAACCTACAGCGTCCAGTCTGGTCAGCTGCTCTGCCACTTCTCTCACAGGGAAATCCATGAAGTTGTATTTTTTGTCCTCCTTCATGGACGTCTCCCCTCCGTCCTCCTGATCTCTGTGCTCCTGCTGCAGAGATTCACTGTGCTGCTCTGACACAGACTGGCTGCAATCTGTCAAACACAACAAATCTTAAATAACAAATAGTTTGGTTGCTTTTTATGCTTTTTTTTTTTGCAGAATATGTTAAATAATGTTACTATCAAACTCTAATCAGATCATGGTGGCAGGACACAAACAAGTCTCCCATTCCCCTCTACCTTGTTCTTGGAGCCGCTTGAGGAGGGTCTCTGCAGTGTGAGCCAGACGTCTGAAGCAGATTCGATGCCGCAAGTGGACACACAGCAGCCGGAGGGCCTGGTACTGAGGGGGCTCATGGAAGTCTTCACTGTACTCGTCCAGCCACAGCCGGATCACCGGGGGCAATGTACTGAGAGAACAATCCGAGAAATGAACGTGTTAATTGTAGTGTTAGTCCTTTACTAGTGCAGGTTCGATTGAGATCTGAACAACGTGAGCATAATTTTTGTTAATTTTTGAGACAGTCTCAGTATAATGAAGTGACCACACTCACCTGCGTGGACAGACGGTGTTATCCAGGTTGGCGACTGAGTCATCTCTGTGGAAAAGTAAACACATTTACTTATCAGCTGAGAACAACATTTCAGTGATAATCACCACGTGAATGGACAACATGGTTACCAAGTGATGACAGAAAACATCCTGTAAGCAAGAAAAGGTCCAAGGTTTGATTGTCTATAACTGGTCATCCTGTGGAAATGTCCTACAACACTCTGACTCCCTGCAGAGACACTGCGGCCCTGTTACAGTGTGACCAGTGTCTCCTCAGGCATGAATAAAGGCATCATGAACATAATAATATGCAGTACAAATGAAGCACTGCTGTTTCACTTGTGGGAACATGGACAAACAAGGTCAGTCCTGCACCAAATGTGAAGCAAATGAGTCAGAAATTTCAAATTCAAAGCACAGTAATCGGTCACATTTAGGAAATCAAAGAATGTTAAAGTTGTGTTTAGAAATGAAACTAGTATGTATGCAAGTATAAGAAATTTCATCTCACTATTACAGTTTGGGGAGTAAATCACAGCCTGATACGACATTATATTGATTCTGTGGACAACAATATGAATATCTGATGATATCACAAAGTCTGACACGATATCATTTAGATCAGATTCATTTCAAGGGCCAACAATCGATATCAGATGATATCACAAGTCCATTCAACACAATCAGTTACATTCAAGTCAACTCACAAAAAGCAACGAAATTATGATTCGACAGTTTTATGACTTAACTCTTTTTTATAACATACATGCCATGGAAACTTCAAAATAAAAGGGCATCTTAAAGATGATGATATAGATCGATAATGTCACCTTGCATCAATCATATTGATGATATTGATCAATGTAGCGTTACACCCCTAATTATAGTGACCAAAATGCTGAAAATGTTTTTAAAAAAAAATACTAATACAAACACTGAAATCAAGTCACCTGGCAGCGCTCAACAATGAGGACTGCCCACTTGCCAGGGCAAATAAAATGCCACGCCTGGCTTGTAAACCTAGATACTCACTTCCGCAACTGGGCAACTGGGGAAAAAAAACATTAAACAATTTTGATAATAAATGAATTGATAAAATAATTTTCATGCAAAAATGACAGAAAATCCTGTTTGACAAAACAAGACATTTAAAAGTATCACCTTGGAAAAACTGGGACATTTTTCACTATTTCCTGTCATTGTATAGACGTTGCAGCCCGATATTAATCACGATAATCAACATTTGTCTTTGTTGTTAATTGATAACCACTAATAAATAAAACAATCTGTGATGGGACAAGTAAAAAATGACTTCAAGTTAACCAGGCAATTAAAAAAAACAACACAATGTTGAACCTTGTCAAGTTTTATATTGAAAACCTCACAAGGATTTGAAATGGCACTGTGCCCTGCACAATGTCAAAAACTGTACTGCAGTTTATAGTAAACTGGTTATCATTTCATCCCTTCTTTTGTTTGATCACAAAAATATATAAAAAGAGATAAATTATAATTTATAGAGCACCTATCAACGTACAGAGCAGGTGGCTTACAAGTTAATGACAGCAACAAAATGTTACATCCTGTACAAAATCCTGTCAGGCAAAGGAGGGAAACACACTTCCCAAACTGTCCTGATGCTGACCTCCTCACATAAAGCTCACAGGAAACCTGTTGCCACCAGCATCACAGATATGAGGGTGACTGTTTGACAAATAATATATCAGGCGAACAGCACAAATGGCCACAGTTTCACACAGGTGGCACACTGAGCTGAGCTGTAAGAGCCTGAGAGACAAAAGAGCCGACAGATTCTCAGGATCTGAGTCTGTTTTAACTCTTCAATTATGTAAATTAAACAACAACAAAAAAAAACCCTCTCTACTAAAAACTAAAGAAGCTTTCTGTGTCAAACCCTGAAATGTATTTGTTGCTTAGTCAAATTAAATGTGAGTATTAGCTGAAGAAGCAGCCCTGCTGGGTGTGGAGGGCGTCGTCATGACCACTCATGAACTGAACAAAGCAGCTGACTGCTTTGTTCAGTTCATGACGAGAATACCTGACACAGAAGCTTTGCCCGACGTCAATAGAGATTTGCTTTATGAATAGCTGAGGCGACGTTAAGAGGGTTTTAAATAGCTGTCTTCTTTAGAAAATGATGTGTGCATGTGACATGTTGGAAAACCTGGTTATCTATATGCTCCACTTAGATTTACTCACAATAATGACCTATTTAAAAGTAGCCCGCTCTCAAATAACAAAACCATGTCAATGAGTTGAGAAGAAAACATTAAAGATTTACTAGTATTGATGACAACTGTGATATTCAGACAATAAAATACTGATATCATGTTAATAATACACCTGATAATATTGTATAAGTGTCAGGGGAGGCTCTGTGAATGGAAGTGAAAAATTATTACATTAATTATCAAAGGTTAATCACACAGAACCTAAATGTGAATGATTCGGTTAAAGAGATAGTTGAGACATACAATAGATTTGGGGAATTTTAGCATTTTTTCCCAGAGCCAGAAAAAAATAAATGCCTTTGGACAGACCTTTGTTATGCATTTGCTGTAGTCTGAAGTTATATATATATTAGTGCTGTCAAACGATTAAAATTTTTAATCAGATTAATCACAGGGTTACTGTGGATTAATTTCGATTAATCACGATTAAATATCATTCATTTTTAATCTATATTAATCGCGTTTCATTTTGCATGAGCAAACTCAAGAAAGAAGGGAATATATACATAGATATGTATAATAAAGGCTAGATGTCTCCTCCGTGCC
>JAJHUR010092568.1:18377-29093 GCA_027495735.1 Lutjanus campechanus
CCCGCTCTCAAATAACAAAACCATGTCAATGAGTTGAGAAGAAAACATTAAAGATTTACTAGTATTGATGACAACTGTGATATTCAGACAATAAAATACTGATATCATGTTAATAATACACCTGATAATATTGTATAAGTTTCAGGGGAGGCTCTGTGAATGGAAGTGAAAAATTATTACATTAATTATCAAAGGTTAATCACACAGAACCTAAATGTGAATGATTCGGTTAAAGAGATAGTTGAGACATACAATAGATTTGGGGAATTTTACCATTTTTTCCCAGAGCCAGAAAAAAATAAATGCCTTTGGACAGACCTTTGTTATGCATTTGCTGTAGTCACAGTGGTTAGCGCTGCTGCCGTACAGCAAGAAGGTCCTGAGTTCGACTCTCTGAGCCGGCAGGGCCCTTCTGTGTGGAGCCTGCATGTTCTATCTATCTATCTATCTATCTATCTATCTATCTATCTATCTATCTATCTATCTATCTATCCATCCATCCATCCATCCATCCATCTATCCATCTATCCATCCATCCATCCATCCATCCATCCAATCTCAGACTTTGAAAACCCCTGGTGCAAATAATCCAGCCCCTCTTAAACATACTGCTTGCTCCTGAATCATTTCCGTTTGTTTCTGTTCTTTTCTGTACTTTTGTACAGTTATGGTTACAAACTCTCTCTCTCTATCTCCCTACATTTGTATTTTGAGTATAATTAATTGATTTGCCCTAATTCTTTTGGCCATGATAATCATGTAGTGAAAATCTGAGATTGTGACAGAGACAGCCTTGCTGTTGTCCCCTATTTGGAGTCTTTATGCTAAGCTAACAGCTTCTGTTTCCTTCTCATCTAACTCTCGGTAGGATATGAAATAGTTTAACATTTCCAAAAATGTTAAACTATTGTTTTTTTTAAACATTGTCTCCATCAGTATAACTCTTTGTTGCTCTCTGAGTGGAACAGTGACCTCCTCCGTGTGCTCGCAGACCGGCTGTCTGAGCCCTCATGGTTTTTGATAACACGTCTCAGTTCAATAAACGTCTGCAGAGCCTCGCTGTGGACACTTTCTCACCTCTGAAACAGCAGCTCGATGAGGGTGCTGGTGGAGGTGAAGGCCCTGTAGGTGGAGAGGAAGACACGGATGAAGTCGGGCTCCTGGTGCTCGGGGTCCATGAGGTGGGTGACAAGACGCTCCAGGGTGGCGGCCTTCAGCCTGCGCACCTTCACCGTGTGGTACTGGACGAAGCTGAAGGCTGTAGAGGAATCTGCCGTGTCTGAGCCCGGCAGGACGGGCTCCCTGCGCAGCGTGATTCCAAACACAGCCCCGTCCTCCTCCTCCTCCCCCCACTCCTGCACCGGGTCCTGCAGGGGAGAATTCAAGGTCATCAAGATCTGGCAAATAATACTCGATACAGCTCGCTATTCTGCTCCTTTCTTCATCACATGGTAGATAATACAGAGACACAGACAGTAATTTACTGAACTTTTGAGAGAAACATTTAAAGACACTGCGCAGTGAGAAACTTTCATGAAATTTCCAAGTTTTTCTGAGGTTCACAATCCTGAAAACAAAAACCCACTGCTCTAAAAATACACACACTGGAGTTGGAGTTCAGTGACTGTCTGCCAGACTCCATTAATGTATTGCTCAATTTATCGACTATAAACATCTACTCCTTCTACAAGATTATTAATGATTTGTTTCAACTCACGAACAGACACTTACTCATTCTGCAAACATTCTGCATTAATTTTAACTCTGATCAACGCGAATGACGGCCCAGAATAGAAGTTTCTGAGGAGGATACGGTGACTGTAGCGTTGTTGTCAGAAAAGCTAGGATTTCAACTTATTTCATTTGAATTATAGTAAATATATTACAGATTTTTCCTTTAACTGTGATGATCTTACACAAAAACCACATACCTCATGAAAAGTAATGAATTTAAAAAGCTCAAAATAAGGCCTTAAAAATAGTGAATTTTATTGAAAAAGATCTTTTTTTCAGTCTTTCACAGGCTTATATAAATACTGTAACATCATAAATAGACTAAATAGACATAAATAGATTTTTTCCAGTGAGATATGGAGTTCATATAGTGACTTGACTGTTGTAAACATTACTGTTGCTAAAAGACAAAAAATATTTAGTTATATTTAAAATATTCAATTCAAATTCTGCTTGGAACTTTTTTTCTTTAAAACAATATGGTCTTTAAAAAGCAATTATTTAGTAATGAAAAAGACCAGCGGCAGCCCAAGTCCAAAATACAAGAGGTTTAATATGAATGTGAGTATCATAATAAAATGGTTTACTAAAGTTGAGTAATTGCTACATAATTATTTTCTAGGGCTGAAAATTCGTACGATCATTACATCTTTCATATTTTTGCAAGTATGTTCACAAGGCTGGCATTAAATTTCAGTCTAAGTGGTATTAAAAAGGTATTAAAAAGTCTTAAATTTAACCCCGGGGGGTTCCCTACAAATGCTTTGAGATGTCAGACTGAGTCATTTCATTAAAAAGGTTAAAACTCAATGTCAATTAATCTCATACTTGAGATTGTGCCTGTGACCCAGCCTTGAACTGCGACGCAGACAGACGCCTGGTGACTGACTGGACTGGTGATGAGGCAAAGAAGCATTCACTGGAGGTTTTGTTTATGTCCACAAACACAACGACAATGTGTTGAACCAAGAGGACACAGTTTGACACAGTTTGTTCTTAATTTAATTCTAACTTTGGACCTGATTAGAACATCAACAGAAATACATTTCACCTCAGACCACATGTTATAAAATTGTAGACAGACAGTGAAAGGTGAAGACACTGTCTCTTTAGTAAGTATGAATATGACAATAATAATAATATCACAATAATTATCAGATCATTAGCTCTGCATCAGTTCTATTTGAATAAGTATGTCCATTTCCTTAAAGTCTTATTGTTAATCCTGTTTACTAAACATAAATCATTTAATTTTCAAAAAATTACCTGAATATTTTAAAATAATGAATATCTCAGGTTATGACACATAAAGCATATTATTTTACACATGACAACTAAGTAAACAAATACCCCCAGATGAAGATTTTGTCATATTTCAAGTGACAATAAAAAATTAAAAAAGTACAGATGAGGGTGGCTTCTGTTTCAATGCCCCTGAACAGTGCAGCTCACTGCCTCAGGGTATTAGAAACGCAAAACATCTGTATTTTTAAAAGGATATTAAAGACTAGATCTTTAATCTGGCTTTTAATTTGAAGAAGTGTTATAGCTAGTTAGTTATTCTACACTTTTTTTCCTTGGTGTTTCTTTTATTTTAGTGACTTTTTGATTTTTTTAAAACCTTATTTTTGTTTCATTGTTGTAATATATTGCTTCTAATAATCAATCTTATGTGTATAACATTTCTGTTCATACAAAATTTGTATTTGCTTTTGGTTCTGTTCAATAAAATAAAATAAAATTGCCAGCCGAGACCTTCACATGTGCAAAAATTTGGAATTAATTGTATTTGGCAATGAATGCTTGAATTAGGCAATACCTGCTATTATAGAATAAAAATAAAAATAAATAAATAAATAAAATAAGGAACCATATTTTATAGTGGCAGACTCAAACAGGCCGGCACGGTACTGAGACTTTTTAAATGTGATTTTTGCAATATTTGACATCCTAATAAAAACATTTACTATGTAAATTATAAAGAAACAAAACTGTATTGCATTGAGCAGCGCTGTTGATAAAACAGATCTACTGTAAGCTGTGGGACTCTCTGTCTCTCTATAACAGGATATACAGTACAAACATAATGGACTGGACTCTATAAAAATATATGCGCAGAACAAATACACAAGAACCCAGACTGAGAATTATCAGACAAAATGAAGCCTGATGTTGCTGCTGACCATCCTCAACATGTAGTCACTGCTGGACTGAGACTGGGAGAAACCATTGTCCCAGTTTGTCCATACAGACTGTATGTAATCACACTGTGTAACAATAAAAGCAGAGAATGGTTGGAAACACCTGATATCACATGACAGAAACTTAGACAAATACCAGTGTGCGAGCTGACAGACACAATGAGACACTGGTGGACCTGAATGAAACCATTATATAAATATGTTTGTCCTGGTGACCGGAGACAAAGACACAATGAGCTTCTCATGCAGCTGAATAGAAAAGACCAGAAAAGCAAATTAAAACTTTGACAAAATGGCACTAAGACCACCGCAAAACCTATTCCAAGTCGTTATTGGCACTAACAAACAAGGCAGAGCACATGTAACTTAACCTACCATCGATAAGTGCCATTTTCCCATGTTTGTCCTCCTCTAGCAGAGAAGAAATCCTAAAATCTCCTGTAAGTAAACTCCCTCTGATGATGATGTTTAGACCGCAGCGCAGCAGAAATTAAGGCTGTATGTTCCTACTCCGACAGGTCACTTCAGTCTGAATGACAGCTGACACTTTCATTTTTCAGAATTAACTAAGTAAGATACGAAGACTTCGTCTCTGTCCAGACGTAGGAGCAACAGCGTGACAGTGAACGGACCAGTTTGACACTGGGAGGACGAGACCAGGGAATGAGCGGTATTTCATTGGGCGGAGCTAACAAGACAGGTGTGGGCGGGCTTTAGAGTATTGACCAATGAGGACACGAGTACTGAAGGCATCAGATATTATTATGCAGATTTTAAGCATGGGCTGCTGCTGCAGAAGAGGGTGATACTGTTAGTGGTCATCCTAAATTAAATTAACTTAAATTAAAGTTATCAAAACTTAAAATAAAGCTTGTCTCTTTTATTTCAGTAGCACTTAATATTGTCTTTGGTTTATGGGAACTGGATTGAATTCAGTGCCTTTTCAGTTAGAGATTTTTCTTTGGAAAGCTGTAAAATTAACACTGGCACTGAATAGTTTTCAGTGGTTTTAATGTCATTTGAAATGCTGTATTATTCAAAAATATTATTTAAATAATCATATATTTGAAAATATATTGACAGCGAGCCGCTAAAGAATGAACCCCATTCTCCATGTTAAGCAGCAGACCTTGTTTAACAATAGCAATTTTTGACATGAAATATAACTTTTTCACAACAGCCATATTGATATGAAATAGTCGGGTAAACACAGGTGTTACCAATGATACTAATTAAGGCTCCATTCAGGTCAAACAGAGTCAGAGTGCTGCTGTTGTGCATGTTGGCTGAACAGGCTTATTAAATGGAACAGGACCTTAATTAGTACTATTGGTAACACGTGTGTTTACCCTACTATTTTATATCAATATGGCTGTTGTGAAAAAGTTCTATTGATGCATTATAAAACTGATTTTGTAGCCAGCCACTATTATATGTTTTGCATTTCCTGTGAACAGTGCAGCTGTACGATTGTCCAAAATTGGGTAGACTAACACTAAAGTTTAAAAGGTTCTAAGATACATGTGTCAAACTCAAGGCCTGCGGGCCAAATCCGGCTCACCAGTTAATTTTATGTGGCCCGCAAGAAGTTGCAAAAAATATAATTTGCATCATACTAGCCTAAACTGCATTTAGTAGCTAGAAGCATCTCATTAGGGCGCGCATATGTTTCGTTTTTGGCATCAAGGAGCTGCCACTGTAAATTTCCTCTGTTTTCTCTCTCCTCCTGTCTCTGTTTGCACCGCTCTTACTGGACGCCTGCTGCCACGCTCACACAAAACAAGCGCTCCCTCCTCCCTCTGTGTCTCCTTGTCATTTCATCAGAACAGACCGCGATGAAAACAGCGACAGAAGTAACATTGTATCGCGTAGCACCACCAAACTTTCATAATGTGCAAATGTAAAACAAGTTTGGAGTTTTTTTAAGAACGCTGAGAAACACTGCTGTAAATAATTTATGTAAAACATGTCTGACAGCAGAGTACAGAGACAAGTCTGACCCACAGAGACGTCATGTGACTGTGAGAGCAGGTAACACGGAGCATCACTGTTCCTCCACACTGATCAGAACTACAGCTAATATTGCATACTAATATTTTAACGTTTTTAAGTTTGTTCACAGACACAACTTTGTCTGTTTCATTTTTAAATACAAAATTGTTGCACAATTGAATGTCTACTGGCCATGATTTCTTCCAAGATTTTTGCTATTGGAGCTTATTATAATTGTTTTAAAAATCAATATTAATCAAATGCAGAGGCAATTATGTGATATAGATACAATTGTATTGTCTTACATTTACAACTGGCCCTTTGAGGGCAAACCTAACGCTGATGTGACCCAAGATGAAATTGAGTTTGACACCCCTGTTCTAAGACATGGAATAGCTTTATTAAAAAGACACTGATAAAAGCTGTTGTAACTCTTCATAATTAATAATGACTAATAAGTAATAATGCAGGACAGCACGTTATGAGAAAGTGAAAAATGCTTAACGTTTACAAGGGTCTATAATTCATTGATATTAAAGGCTGGTGATATTTTGTCATCAATAAGGAACTGTATGATGTCAGGATCAACAAACAGTGGGTCCAGCGGAGCCAGTAGATAAGCCTCACTTTTCCTGAGGCAGAAAAAGTGCAGCCACAACTCTGCTCATAATAACCACTGTTTGTGATACCTTAAAACCTTTAACACCAAATGAGGAATGAGATTATGAGCTGTTGTGATGTCTGACTATCTACAAGGCCGGTCTTCAGTGACTTCAGTGACTTCAGTAACTTGGATAAAAGCACCACAGGCCAGAGGAATAATGTATTTGTAACGTAATGTAATGTATTTCTGATTTGGGGGTATTAAAGGGACACCTTTAATATCCATGTGATAGAGAATTATGTGTATAAAGTTTTCAACAAGTGTTACCGGAACAATGAATCTAAAACATCAATACAACTAAGTGTGGTTGTATTCCAGCTTTAGGTCCATCTAAAGACTGTAACAGACTTCATCACTGTAGACATTTTTCATCTGAACTTGTTTCCTCACAGAAATGAATGGCAGAGACAGTACTGTGACATCTGGTGGCCAAACCGTGACAATTAAAAACTTTTTAATTATGTCAATTTCTTCAGGCTCTCTGTCCGGATCAAGTACAATCTCATCAGATTTAAACCGGCTCCACCTTCTCATCAGGAAGTGTTTATTTTCACTTTGACAAAAACTCCAGCGACCATTTTAGAGGAAGAGATTAAATGCAAAAGGAAAGTGTCTGTCTGCTACTTGTGAGAAAATAATTTCAGGCCAACATCAACATGCTGGGATCAGAGCATTTGAGCACCGCTGCCTCTAAAGAATCCAGTCAGGACGGTTTTTCACGACAGCCTCTAGCTCGCGTATGTTCCTGTCTGTGGTGTCAGGGGCGTGGTGGAGACATACCACATGAAACCAGTCTTTTCTCCTCCTATTACCAACTTTGTGCCTTCAAGGAAGCACATAATCAAGAAATATGTATCAATTAAGAGTGTTTGGTACTGCATTTGTTGCAACGATTGGTCCATTAATCAGTTAACCAGTCTAAAGAAAATTAGTTACCAACTATGTTGATAGATGATTAATAGCTTTACTCAACTTTCAAGCAAAAATTTTAAACATCTGCTGGTTCCAACTTCTTAAATTTGAGGATTTGCAGTTTTTCTTTGTCATTCATAATAGTAAATGAAGAGTCTGTGGGCTTTGAACAGTTGGTCGAACAAAAGAAACAATCTGAAGAAGTAATTTTGGGCTCTTGCAGAATTTTGATGAAGATTTTTAACATTTCTTTTTCATTTTAGAAACGCAACAACTAACAACTACATGATTAATCAATTCACTGTGAAACTAATTGGCAGATTAATCAATGATGGAAATAATTTGCAGTTTTATTACATTTGCAGAATTTTCATTCAGAGACAAAGTGAGCAGCAGCAGCAACACAGTGTGATAACACACTGAGAGGCTGTGCAGATGGGACGTCTTTAATTCAGGCTGTCCGCTGCTCTTTTAGCTCCCAGGGAAGAATGAGCTTTTTGTTTCTCTAATGAGTTTCTGTCTCTCTGCACTTAAAAATCGACCATCATTCTTCCATGTTTGCCTGTGCCAGCCATTTTCTTTCTACAGAAGCTTAACAAAAGGGCAGAGAAACAGCACCAGGAGAGACCTCAATTAGTCCTCATTAGGCACATGAATGGATGACGAGGTGACAGGCGAGCAACAAGTGGATGCATGAAGCAATCTGACGTGATCAAAAAGGCCCGTTTCAGCTGGAAATACACGGCAGCACACCCACGGAAATACGATATATGCAGAAATATGATAGATACTTCCTGGAGTCAGCTGCAGTTAGTCAGTCAGCTGCAGTTCCTTCTCAGTGTCATATCTGCTGGTACATCTCGAGTGAAAAAATGTTGAGCTGAATTGGAACAACAGCAGAAATTCCCAGGGAGGAACCTGACGTAGACACTGGCTGATTATACAACAGCTGTTCCGTCACAGATCTGTGTGTGATCGCACCAATTACCCCTAATAATTCACTAAGCAATGACTTCCATGTCACCAAATACAACACTTACATCTGTCACACATTTTAAATAACACCACCATGGCACTGACAGGTTCATGGGAGAGCAACACACCCCCAGCCGTGTTACACACACTTTACTCGAGTTAGTGGTGATTACTCAGCTGACCAGAAAATTAATCAAACACTTTTTGGTAACTCATTAATAGTTCAAGTTATTTATCAAGAAAAAAAAGGATCATGGGAGTTGTTAGCTTCATTTTTAAAGCACCATAGCTGATGAAAGTCTATCCGACATAACTCAAAAATCATGTTAATGGACGTTGACCGACTTCCGCCCTAGCTCTCAGACATATCCAGTGTTTTCCCAGAAGTTATAGCAACTAGCCGGCAGGAAATGCACCGTTACCTTGAATACCTTGGATCTGAACATTGTTGGAAACATTTGTGATAATATAAGTGCACAACTCTACAAAACATATACTGTAACAGGGTTATGTCCAGGGTTTTTAGACATCTTAATGCAGAAATGTTACATATTATAGCTTTAATTGAATAGTCAATCATCAGAAAACAATTCCGATAACATTAATAAATTTATAAATTCAATTCATAATTTTATTCCTGCCTGATTTTCTCAGTCTTTAACAGTCCTCTGAGACACTTCAATTAATATCTATTGAGTTTTGGACTGTTTGTCAACTTTATGAACTCTGGGAACCTGTGATGGAATTTTTTATGATTTCCTGACTTTTTATACACCAAATAATTAATTGAGAAAGTAATTGGTAATGAAAACAATCATTAGTTTCAGCCTTAATTTGCTGGTTTTAGCTTTGCAAAAGCAAAAGATTGGCTGCTTTTCTGTGATGTCACCGTGAACTTAATATCTTGTGGACTGTTGGTGGGAACAAAACACAAAGCTCGAAGATCATGATGGGTTTTTTTTTTCTTTTTCTTTTTTAAATTATTATTTTGTTAACTTTTATAGACCAAACAGTTGATCTGGAAAAGAATTGACAGTTGAATCAATAAAGAAATAATAATTGTTTTCAGCCTTAGAAATGGGTGATGTGGCCTCATTAATTATGCTGACATGACAGTCAGACAGACAGAGGTGTAATCAGAGGTGTAGTCTTTTCACTACACTACAACAGCCAAAAATCCAAACATGTGAATCTGTTATCTCTAATGCAGCCAAAAAAAGGACAAAATTTAAGCCATAAATCCCAACATGATAAAAAACACATTTCCAAGTGAAATTTAAGGTCATATCCTAATGTAAATATTATATTAACGTCTCCTGTCTCTCAGTGGAATACCTCAGAAAAGTTCATATTTCTATATTTCAGTGATGAACACATCGTCTACATCTACGTCTAGGATGTGTGTTTGATATCTCTCGTGCTCTGTTGAGCCAAAAGCTTTACACTGGAGATACCTTGATTGATGCTTTCACTTCTCAATTTTCTCCTTAATTGAGCTGAAATTATAAAATATTACAAAATAGATGTAAGGGTTTGAGGACTCAAACAGCAGCTGTTAGAGGGACAACTACAAGAGTTTTTCCTTAAATTAATCAAGGGTCTAAGGACAGAGGGTGTCGTACACTGTACAGATTGTAAAGCTCCCTGAGTCAAATTATGCTTTGTGATTTTGGGCTCTAAAAGTAAACTTTGACTTGACTTATAGTAAACTGTAAAATGGACAGCTTAATCCCTCACTCACAGTGAATTGTGTATTTTCTTACCTCATATTGTCCTTCAGTGTCCAACACCTGGAAGCCCGTTAGCCACACGCCGGGCTCCGTGTCCATGTGGACGTCCACGCAGTGACTCGGCCTGAGCCACAGCAGCTTCTTCATCCTGCCCACCCTGCTGCGGAGGCCGCGGGACTCCCCTCCATCACCGCCTCCACACACAGGAAGAATAGTCCTCATCTCCCGCTCTGTTTCACGCTACGGGCCCACACACCTCGTCAGATCTCCCCCACACCTGCTGCCTCATCTGTGCTGGGAGGAGAGCGTGAAAATATTAGATAATCTCCTGCTGCATCATTTTCTTGGGATATTATGCCATGTTTTTATGTTTATTCAAACAATCAATCTGTGCAATTTAGTATAGATTTTAAAAGGTTACTTCAAGTCTCTGCATGAACAGGCCCCAAAGCTATTCTAACCCATTATGAGCCTGGGTGTCCTCTTGGATCATCTGATGGTGACTTTT
>JAJHUR010092569.1:0-35336 GCA_027495735.1 Lutjanus campechanus
AATATAAGCGGGTTTTCAGCAGAACTGCTGGGGTGACTTCTCTATAAAAAGAGTTCTTGATGTAACCCCCCAAAACCCTTAAAAAAGGTTCTCATCAGAACCCTAGGTGTGGCTTCTAAATTAAACCTTTGGAATGTAGTAAGTTTTTTGGCAGAACCTCCTTGGTGGTTCTAAATGAAACCCCTTAAATATACAGTATAAAGGTTCTCTGTAGACCCCCCTGGGTGGGATCTATACAAAACCCTTGGAATGTAAAGGGGTTCTTGGTAGAACCCCTTGGGTGGGCTCTAGATAAAACCCTTGGAATATAAAAATGTTCTCATCCAAATGCAGTTTCTACACATTTGAATTCTCCCTCAGAAATAATTGAATAGAAAATACATAAGTGTTCGCAAAGCTTGAAATCTGATGAAAATCGTGTAATTCGTTTTATCTATACATGGAAAATCTGATTTAAATGAGGCAGACCAAAGTGCCAGAGAAAGAGTACAAATTCCTGGATGAATTTCAGCATCTTGGAAAGTATAATGTTGCAAAACACTGAAGCAATTTACATATGGCTGCATGTTGTGAACGAGCAGCTTTCTCTCTGCCACATTCAGTCTCAGCATAAAAATGGAAAGATGCTCCTGTGGTTCCTGCAGGGTCACTTATTAAATGAGAGGGCAAGGTCATTGAAGAGAAAGGTGAAAAGGAGGTAGGGAAGAAATACTCAGGGCAGCAAGCAGAGGCCTTACTATGGACTTACTTTCACATGTGACCTTTAACCCCTGCTGAGCTTACTGCGGGAGCTCATCCTCCTTATCTTATCATGATATGGTTGTATACCACATATGCCCTTATAGATACCTGGGATTTCCAGAGAAAAACAGATATAGAATTGCTCATTGGTACCAAACAAGAAACACCAGCATCAGATATCGCATGAAACCCTGAACAGAACTATATCAGATACGAGTGATGAATAAACATAGACCAGGCGTTCCTTAGTAGAGGTGGAGTATTCACATCGGGACATTTCTTATACGGTGGAAGGGCAGTGCAGAGCATGGATTTGCAGTTTGACTGGGCTGCTTCAGAGGACATCCCCTGTCACACAGCAATCTGAGGAGGGATCCCAGGGAATATCACCCAAGCAGAATGTGGATTTGAGGCAAGGAGCCGGGAGATGTGTCTGTGACTTTCCAGCTGTATCTGATGCTCCTGATGAATAAATATGGACCGGGTGTTTCGGGTGCATGTTTCGCTGAGGGGTTTTTGTTGTGCGCAAACCACAGGGACACCAGTTGTTGGCAAAAATGCATTATTACTGTAAGAAGATGTGTTATTCTCTTAAATATTTGAAGAGAGCTCCCACAGTCCCATTGCTTAAAGTGACCATATACTGTATATAATGATATAGTATCTGCAGGACCCTAGCTACCATTGAAAAGACTGAGGTCATGTCCTTAGTATTTTTAAGGTTTTTCAGTTTTTATTTTTTGCACATCACTGAGACTTTTAGCAACCTGGGGGACGTTTACATTCTACAGTTAAAAAGTACAAATAGTCTGTATATTATAAGCTTATTACAGCATTTTTAGACCTAAAAATGTTTACTTTCAGGCCAAATGAATAATGAATAAATTAACAAAGTCTCCCCCAAACCCTTGGAGGTAAAGGTGCTATTCACAACAAAGGGTTTTTGGCTTAGAACCCTTTTTGGTAGAACCTTTTATAAATGTTTCACTTGGAACCCTTTTGGAGAGTTCTGCCTAGAACCCAACATAAAAGGTTACACCTAGAAGCATTTCTGAAAAATTGTGCCCTGAACCGCCTATGGGAGGTTCTGCAGAGAACCCTTCTATGCTGTAATGGTTCCACCTGGAGCCAAAAATGATTCTTTCAATGATTTAGTGTTCTTAAAGGAACCATTGACTAACCCTTTCTTCAAAAAAAGGTTCTTCAGAAGTAAATGGTTTTTCAAACCCCAGTCTTTCAGGAAGAACCCTTCTGGGATCCTTGTCTCTAAAAAAGTAAGAACATTATTCCAGGCAATGTGGAGAAGGTGATCTATTTCTTTGTTTCTTGTCAAAACATATTGTGTTTGGTGAGTATGTTGGTGGAAGCGACTCATAAGGAAGAAAGGACTCAAGTGGCTTGTAGATCATTGGCAATGAGTTGAACAATTACCTCAATAGGTGCTGAGATTTGTAGTTGTCTTTTTTTGGCTCTCTATACTTTGGAACACAAACTTTCCACCCACTGCCACTTCAAGATAATCCCAGTCTTCACCTTCTGGCAACTGCTTCACAATGAGGAATGATGCTATGAGTGTCTGAGTGTCGCAGAGGATTTTATTCTCAAGACAATGGGGGAATTACACATGAGTTTTATTGTTGTAGTGTTTTTATGATGCGCTACCTCCTCACTCATTCCACTTGGACCCCACTGTTGTGAAAATGCATCATTACTGTGCGTCATTTTAGACAGCTTTGTCTCCCAGAAATTACATTTGTATATTATTAAATTGTTGTCATAATTAAGTTGTGATGACAATTTAGGAGGATTATGTTGAGAGACCAAGTTTCTTTGAAAAAGTCTGGAGTTCATGTCCACACTCTTTGCAGTTTGGTTAATATGCAGAAATATTGTGATCTGGGGTATTATAAAAGCACTTTGGTTAAGATTAGGGAATAATCATCATTCTGGTTAAATCTTAAGGAAAAAATCTCATGTCTGAAGTCACTGCTGACTTTTGAGTAATGCTGCACTACAGCTAGATACCAGATCAAAATGTTTTTGCTGATCAGCTGTTTTCAGATCAGTCAATTTTAAGGAAATGGAAGAAGTGGACGGGTCGTGCCCGAGATTGATGAAGTGATGATTTTCATCAAAGTTGCTCTCTCAAGACAATACAACAGGGACAGCAAGACAGCTGTGTCCTCTTTACTCTTCATCAGCACTGAACAGGCTCGTCTTTCAAAATATGCTAAATCAGTTAACATCAATTATTTTAAAAAGTCTTCATTCAAGTCATACCGCAATTGACAGAGACATTCTTTGGATGCTAGACAGCATGTTTTGAATGGTCAGTCGGTCAGTCAATGTGTCCACGGTGATACTCAGTATTTTGCTGCAATTTATGCTGTATGCTCAACATTCTGTTTTTGGCTCAGTGGTGGATCAAATGTTATCAAAATACACCCAAAAGCTGCAGAATGTGTGATTTCTTTTTGACTTTTGTAAGCGTTTCTGGTTTAAATGGAGAGAAATACCCCCATCAGGCACATGTGATGTCATTATCTCACATTGTCAGAAGCTGTGTGTGTGTGTAAAGTGTCTGCTCAGTGGTGCGGTCAGTGCGTCACCTTCTTTGGGGACACAAAGGTCCTGGGTTTAAATCCCCATGTGGCCAAGTCTGACTTGCCAACAACATATCAGTTCATTCAGGTGATGTGCGTGGAGCTTTCATTCATAATTACATGACTTTCATCAGCAGATGGACTTTGTCAAGTTGTCACAGACATGTAAATCTTCAAATTTCCATGTTTTAATATGCTGTTTCTAACCTTGTACTCCTGGTCTAAAACACTACAACATACGGCCGCACTGGCAGTGCGGCTCTTCCTGTTGAGGGTCTGCATGCCTCATTTAAGTGTTAAGCTGTGAACAGCAGGTTTTTATCTGTGTTGTAACACTTTTTTTTAAATGGATGATTGTTCAGTCTGCACTGTTAAAAAAAAAAAATCTTTGCAAGTAAAATTATTATTTTCCAAACAAGGGCATAATAGTCTTTGTACATGGAACACACTGAAGCACCTGTTCCCCTTATTTCTGATTTCAATGGACATATTTATTTTTATTTTCCTTTACACGAGTTCAACAAATAAGCAATAAATGATGCACAACCCTTGGGCTATTTTCAAATGAAAGGCCTTAAAGTGACTTTCTGCTGCATAGATACAACTCAGTGGATGTTTAGATGTACAGAGAGAGAAACAGAAGGAAAGGTGTTTGATTGTTGAATGCCTGATCACCGTCCCATTGCCACAAAATTGCACGTCTTGATTTTAAAGTGGTTACTATCCAGCCAAGAGCCAACTCATCCCCTTTCTTTGAGGAGGAAAGAAAGTCAGCAACTACTGCCTTGTCTTCCCAAAGAATATTGATCAGTTGAAAAGTGATCTTCTGGAACAAAACAGCCCACGGGCCTTTGTTTGATTCATTGGTGTAGATGTCTAAGAAAAAAAAAAGAGTTCAGGTTGAAGAAGCATCTTTTCAAATCAGGTCTGTCAGGGGTCAAGTGAGCTTCTACAGTACTGGTATCAAACATTTTTAAGAGACTGCCACTGTTTCATTATTTTATTTTATTTTATTTTTAGAATTTGGCCTGCTGCATCCACCTCATGAATTGATAATTTACCAAATTTAATGATAACCCACTCGCATTTGTTGCCCGATGGACCAGTGAACTGACATTTCCATCCTTTGATGGAAGCATGGCACTATTTCATACATTTCCTAAAGTGTTGTGCAGTGAATCTTGGTCACCTCAAGTCTCATTTGGGATTATGACCTGGAGGATGATATGAAACAGTTGCCGAGCAACAGCTTGTGGCAGACATCCAGCAACATTTCTACAGGATATAGTATGTTGCATAATCAAGTGTGACCAGCACAAAGCAATATCCCCACACTGGAGTCTGATGGTCTGATGTGCTCCATGTTAATTCTTTCAAATCGGGTATCAACTGAAAATGAGGCTGTAATTCACTTTTGGGAGTTTGGGAAAGAATGAAAAATAAAGCCAGTTAACAAGTTGCAAAGAGAAAACCAGGCCAGAAATACTGAAATACCAGAGACAGAAATATTACACCAAAAAAGTCTGATAGAAAGCATTTCTTGATCGTACTACAGACCAAACCTATTCTGTGTTTTAACTGCTATAATTTACTTCATAGACCAAACAGGCCTTTTTTTAAAAAGCCAAAATGAAATTTAAAAATACCATTTTACCCTTTTAGATCACATCCTCAGTCACATCTTGCGCCGATTTAATGTTTTACTCCAAAAAAAGAAACAACAAAAAAACAAAATGATGAGAATCTCTGATGCAATATTCACAGAAAATAATCTGCTCAAAATCCGTTTTACACAAACTTGCTGCGGTTATTGTGCTCACTGTTTGGGTTAACTGTACAGTTTTATCAGTATTTCTGTACTGTTATGATTATGTAAGGGATAATGCACAGTGAGCAGGTCATAATTATGAATAAACCCTGACAGGGTGATGCAGGAAGTACATTATCACACTTTTTATATGGTTACATGGGGGAAAAACAATAATTTGATACCAATTATTAATTTTAAAATGATTTTTGGGGATTTAAAAATGATTTTATTGCTCCTCCAATCTATGATCTGAACCACATCCATCGCGACAGTCTGTTATTGATAGCCACAGTCTGCTATACAGAAATAACATTGCTGTAATTGACAAATCAGAATCAAGTAAGTAATAGACAGTATATTATATAAAATGGAAAAGAAAACAGTAAATAAAGTGTCTGTTGCCTGGACAGTTCAGATGCTTGTTGTGGCAGAGTGACCCACTTGCTTACAAGACTGATCCATATTTTAAGCACTCTTCATCAACCACATTTCCTTTTAGAGGGACACCGACTCCTCCTTAATAATTCCATATTTCTGTATGAGCATCGAGTCCGATGCATGAAATATGAATGCAAAGAGATGCAAGATATGTCTTGCTCCCAAGCATCCAAAAACTGGGAGACTTTCTCAGCACAGGCTACCTTGGTAGCAGAGACAGGGTAGCAGGGAGAAATAATTACATTTCTCTCTAATGGTTTTATGTTTGCTGAGATGTTTATATGGCTCAAAAACAACTGTCGGCCTCACAATATCTCCACTGTTTGAATTCACTTTTGTTGTGTGTAGTGTTTTTTTTGTTTTTTTTGACCTCTACGTGTATTTGCACCATCATAAATCTGGCTATGGGGAGAGACATGCTCTGAATACACTGCTTGCCATGTAAATCAATCATTCCTGTAGGGGGTAGAAACCAACACATTATCTGTGCTGCTGCTGAATACTGAACTGTAGTGCTGCTCTCACATGGGCTTTTGTTGTGTACAGGGACGACAAACCCTGTTAGTTTTTCTACACAAAGTTTTAAAAAATTACCTCTGAAATTAGTGTTGCATATTGAAAAAGTTCTCGCATTTGTAATCAACATTTTTTTTTTTTTCAAAATAAATATAACACTGACATTTACTGTATTTCCACTATTTGAACTTTTTGCAAGGACATCAGGCCTGTACATGTGTGCTGAATAATGAATACAGTATCAGAACCTGAAACTTCTTTCTAAGAAACCAAATCCATGGAAAAGACAGGATTCCAGATAGAAGCTCAACTGCTCCTCTCCATTAATTATTTACACGCACTAACGTGATGGTGTGTAAAAATGGCAGCAAGAATATTTGAGAAACTCGTGCGTTTAAAGGCATACATTTAAAATGTATTCCTTTACTTTTGTTAACTAGCTAACCACCAATCTCATTGAAAGAGCAATGTTTTATTCTACCTTTCAGAATTTTGCTATGAGAGCAGTTATTTTGTGCTATTCACTGAAATTTTAAAATGACTACTTACTACTTTAAATTCCTTTTTATTTACATTGAAAATAGAAGATGTAGACTTCCAGTAAGTATTCCTTTTACTCTTCCTCTAAGTTTAATTTGATTTGACTTGTCAGATATGAAAAATGGATAATTTTTTTGCGTGGAAAATGTTTAGAGAAAAAAAGAATATTTGTGGAACTCAAATTTTTGTGGCTGCATCCAATTTTTTTTTCTACAAGGTACAATATTTTCAATACATTATCCCTTATGTATTTGACCAATCAGATCAGAATCAAGCATTAACAAAGCCGTGTTATAAATAAATAAATAAACTAAACTAAACTTGTCAGGGATGATTTTTTTTTTCAAATACGAAATGAAAACTTCTCAATATGAGGAAACTGCTCTTTCATTAAAGCTAGTTGACTTAAGTTATGTTGTCTTAGCACTGACAGGCTCTAAGTCGGTTTGCAGGATGGGGGTTGCTTGGTCAGAGTCTCCATGGCGACGTATCAATTGTCTGCGTTGCAATTATCTGAAGTTTATCTGAAGGTTGTGTGTGTCTGTGCTTGTGTTTGGGGCAAGGTTGGGCACAAGAAAGAAAAAAAAAGGGACACACACAGGGGCTAAAGTGGTTCAGCTGCTGCAAACTGACCAAATCAGAACATAAAATATGTTATAATATTGACAATATTGTTGTTTTTCTTGCTGCTGTTATTCTAATAAGTTGGAGAAAAAAAACAGTTGACTTTCTTTCAGTGACTATATTAGAGTAAACATTAACCCTATTCACCTTTTCTCTTTGCCTGCAGATGCACAGGATGTTAGCTGTTAGGCCTATTAAAAGTTGATTTATTAAGCAATTACTGAATTCTATTTTTTCCTGAAACTAAAAGACCATTTTGTTGCTAATTGGTTCTATTTTACAGCTAATAAGAGCGTGCGGAAGTGTTTCTTAAGGTAGTCAGTGTGCTCTTTGGCCCCAATAATTGACAGATATTAAGCTGAGATAAGTTCTGTATTGCAGTTTTTTAAATACAAATGTACATTGATACAGAAGAAATGTAGCTTTCAGGCTTGTAAAAGAAAACTAGTTACACTCCTGTGTGATTTTGGACCAATTTTTGTAACAATCTATTTGAATGGTAACTGAATTTAAACTCTACGCCACAATAAATAAGACGCAAAATGCATCAGCACAGTAAAAAAAACAGGAGTTGCTGTGGACGTGTGTGAATGTTTGTGGAGTTTCCCTCAGGGATTTTATTTTGGCGGGGTGGAGCAACTGTATATAGACTCACCACTGCTGTTGGAAACAGTGGATTATATTTGGGGAGAACACTCAAGGGCATCCATGTTTTTCTCCTGGATTTTCCAAGTTGGACCGCTGTAATGCACAGAGGCTGTAAATACAACCTGCCATCTGTGTATGTCTGACTTCCAACTGTCAGCGCAGGGCAACATAAGCCTGTGTAGTTGAGATACCAGCGCTAAGCCAACGTATAAGAGAAATGAGGGTTGAGAATATACTAAATACTGGCACTGTGAATGTTTTGCAGAGGTCTCTCAGCATTACAGGGAACATGCTACAATGCGTTTCTTCCTTTAAAAATAACAATAAAAGCTCTGTGGTTGCCAGGCATGTTCTCACCTGCTGGAAATACTTGTTTTTTTTAGGTGAGGGATGGTGCCAGTGTTAATTTTGATGGCAAATTTTGATTCAGTTTCAGTCATAGTCTTTTGACTGAAATGCCATTTAGTTTTAGTTATATTTTAGCCATCTGTTTTAGTTCTAGTTTAGTTTTTGTTGACTAAATAACATTAGATTTTTTTCTACTAAATCAGGGGTCAGCAACCAAAAACAGAAAAAACAAAAAATGAAAAAACTTTTTCCCTCTGAGACTTTGATTTGGCATCCATAGCGTGCCTACGAAGACTTAAGACTAATCACTCTTAAAGTTTAGAGGAAAAGGCACTTAGCCATAGACGCACGCTTTAGCCAACGAAATACTGGAGAATATACAGTAAGAATCACTTTGACCTATGACAATGGCACATGGAAATTAGACTGGACTAAATCTAGCTAAATAAACAGGTTTGGCTACGTGTAAAGCATTATTTAAACATTTCTCTGAGTAAACTACATTTCTTCAAATATGCATTCTTTTTGTTTTACATTTGTTTCATGTATATGAGGGCAAATTGCCAATCTATGGTCATATTTATTGGTTCAAATATTAATGTATTATGTATTGTACACCCATGCTGTTTTGTGTGCTTTTTTTTTTTTTGCATTTTATCCGTGGTCACCATTCACTGACATTGTACTGGATTTGGCTGCAACCCTGTTTTCTGCTGAAACTCCAGGATTGTTTTGTGAACTGAAGATCTTCACCCATCCTCACATCGGGGTGAGTACATATTGAGTGAATTTTCATTTTTCACTTTCAATAGATGCTTTTAAAAACATCAAAATAAGACCCTGAAATAACTGTAGCTTAATATAATGTTGCTATCACATTTATCAGAGTTAAAATTAATGCCAAAAGTTCACAAAATGAGTTAGTGATCTGTTACGACTCATAAACAGACACTAATAATCTCTTAGAAGGAGTAGATGGTTATAATGGTCAAATTGAGCAGGATGTTAATGGAGTCTGGCAGGCAGTGAGACAGGCAGCCACTGAACTACAGACTGTTTATTTTCAGAGCAGCAGGCTTTTGTTTCAGGATAACAGGCTTAACTTTACATTGACAGACAACTGACAGTTATAAACAGCTGATCAGCATACAATGTAGGACTCGCTGTCGCTTGTTATTGTCAAAGTATAATGTTATGCACGTCTCGCAGTCGTTGAGCGTCAGTGTTCCTGCAACCCGCCTGAGCTCTGAGTCTCGGAAGGAGGGGGCGGAGGAAACAGCTCACTTTAGCTTCAGATCCTATAATAAATAGGGATTCAACCTATTTAACATATCTTCCATGGCTGCAACTCGCTATGTGGAGTACAGCACTCATTTTTGAATGCTATGATCTTACATAATGCCCCCTTTACAAGGCCATTTGTGGTCTCACATGCAGCTCCTCTGTGGAATGTCGAGATGTTCGGGGTTGCGGTGCATGTGTGAAAGGGACTCTAGATGACAGTAGATCATCCTGTCAATTGAAACATGTTTTTCCAGTTGAATGACAGAATGACGCCGAAATAGCCAGGTAGCTTTTTTCCCACGTCAATACAACACACATGAACGATTTTCACCCCCACAAGACAAAACAAGCATTTTAAAAAGATGTGCTGACACCTACTATGGAAGAAAAAAAAAAAAGATTGATGGCTTGAAATGCTGCAGGGGGTGGACAAAATAACAGGACTACACTATTGTAATTGCAGACAATAGCTATGCAATCAAATTTATATTTTGGTGGAGCTCATGACCAGAAAGCTTTGAATAAATTGTAATTCTGTTGCATTATCATACTACAGTACAGTGTAAGATAGTTTCATTCGAAAGCATTGATTATAACAAAAAGCAGAAGCAGAAATTTTACAGTTTTTACAGTGATACTGTGACATGATTAATATCACATCTGTCAGTAAGTGTCTTAACTTGATGTCACCTTCTTTGTGGATCCCAGGAAGAGTAGCTGATACTCGACATCAGCTAATTGGGATCCTGATAAAGTCCTAAATCCTAAATGCCCCGGTGGGAAAATTGACCTTTTTAAAAGGTCATTTTTCCACAGAGAGTAGAGACCTTACAGAACCAAACTCGCTGATCGCTCCTCATCAGGATTTAGTGTTCTGCTCAAGGACACTCCAGCAGGGATTTTGCTGTCATGGGCGCTTGAATCTGGGCCGTCTGGGTGAAGGATGGTCGCACTATATTCAAGTGTTTCTTTGTTCCTTAGTATCCTTCTCACCAGCGTGCCTCTTTCTCTGTCACTGGATATGAAAACATAGTTTGAGCTTTGAAAAGGCTCATTAAAGAAACATGTGCCGTAAAGGGTTGACAAGAGGTGAAGAAAACAGAAGAAGTTGCCTCTTTGAAAGTTGCTCACACCTTTTAATGTCCTTGTGAGACAACAAAGAATCACAACAGAGATGCATTCAGATAGAAAATAACAGGTTTTGATTAATTAATTCATTAATTCATTTTTTTTTAACGATTTCCTATTCAGAAAAAAAACTTGATTCTGTTATGGCAAATTCATGGAAAACAAAATATCTGCACTAAAACTACACAGATAAATATCAGTGGACTAAACATATGCCAGTAATTACAAGTAATTACATTAATTACATTACAAGTAATTGCATTATAAAATGATTGTAATCTGTTACTGAGAGAAGATAAATACAAAATAAACTACAATTACTGATCAAAATGTCGATGATTGCAAGGGAGTTACATCCAAATATCATTTTTAGATCTGCACTCTGAGTGCCCCCTAGTTTATTAGAAGATCTTGATTTGACTTGTAGGGTAATTTGCTCATTCATTGGTTGTCTACTGTTAAGCACAGAAACACTTATTATCTGAAAAAGTTTTACCTCAGGCTGTTTGAGCAGAATTTAGGAGTCAACCTGAATGAAAAAAAAAGATGTTAAGAGCAACACTGTGTTTATTAAAAACAACAAGCTACGCCTAATCTGTAGGATTTCAGAGGTGCATTGTTTTTTGTCTTCGCTTTTGTGCATAATGTTTCTTTTCCAGTTGTGAAAACTAATGAAGTGTAGAATTTTTTTTAAAAAGGTGCATTGTTTTACAGGCCAGACATAAAGGCAAACATCCAGCCCCTTGGCACTACTTGGTCCTTCTAGGCCAGCCATGCATACATGAAACATGAAGTATACAAACTACTATAATAAATACAAAACTTTCACTTCAGAAATGGCATTCATGTGGTGGGTAAAGCTTCTTCTGTCTGTAGATAGCGTTGGCAGGCAGAATAATTAAATTAATGATCTTAATAGTCAATTGAAAATCTGTCACTGTATTTCTTTAAGTGTAATTAAACATACCGTTATTATTATGAAAGAAATAAACAATAATTTGTGATTAATTAAATATTGCTAAAGGTTTTCAGGGCAAAACTTAATGAGATTAGGATCAAAAATCTGAATAAAAGTGGTGCAACTGGCCCTAAAGCTTTTATATCCTTTCCTAACAGTATTGTGGAAGACGTTTGCAAAGTTACAGTTTGAAAACTCTTGGAAAACCTTGAGATTGCTCTCATTTGAAGATGTCGAACCCACAAGGCTAAATCTTAGCAAGGCAGCGTCCACAGTGTAGTGACTAATCAATAATTTATGTCCACTTTTACTGCCTAAATATTCCAAAGCCTTCAAAATGTCTGCATCATCTCTGGCATTATTTCCTTGGGCTCTAACGTTGTCAGGACAACATTATATTTCTCTCGGTTGTGCATTCACATCGCATGTGCACACTTCAGCCTTCATACTATTAATACCACACAGTTTCTGTTATTAGCAAACTATTCTCATGAACTCTGATGTCTGTCTCCACCATATTTCATCATGTAGTCACGGAAATCATAACCAACTCTTTCTGGATGTCCAGCTCAGCTTCAGAGCCCCTTTTTTTTCCTCTCTATTCCAGTTCAGCTTCATCAAATAAACATAAACCTGTCAAGGTGTCTCTGGAGAACAAAGGACCTCTAGTTTCTTTTGGTCCACCTCATTTTATTCCACCATCAAAACCACCATTAACTTTTTAAATCACCCCTCTCATAATAGCATTAGGAACCCAGAGAGGCTTTACCAAAAGTGAAACCATTCAAGCATGATGAGGTTTCAGATAAGGTGCACATTCACTGTATTAAAAAAAAGCTCAACTGCATCGCCGTGATGCAAATAAATAAATTATTTACTGAAACCTGAAATTCATTTTGAGCATTTCTCCATACCAATGCAGAGAAGACTGTTCAGACGTGTGAATCGGGATTTTTGGGCTGCATTGTAAAGACTGGTGTGGCTGTGTGTTAATCTCTGTGCTCGAGCCAGAAATGTGAGTCTTTGTGAAGCCGGTCTGTATCTTTATCTCCTTTATCGCCGCAGAACAGGCCACGAGCTGAGCTTCCCCTGCCAGAAACAGATACAACATCTGTATACTGTACGTCTGCATCCATTCTGCTCCCACTTTATTATGCTACAAATATCAGACAGCATTTGACAGTTCAGTTGCATGGGGCTAACCATGTGATGATAAACTGCAGAATGGAAATGAAGGAGGGGTTGAAGATGATGCTGAAACTGGGAAACCTAAGTCGCAGCTTGGTTCAAAAGGCATATGAATAACACATTAATATATTAAATCATTTCACGTTATCACAACACCTTTTTTGCTTTTCACTTGTCAGTTCAAGACATTAAATCTGTGCTAACCAATGCAAAGTCCCCAGATATTAAAACGCTTTTTGATGCAAAACATCATCATTTGTTCCCAGAACATTCTAGGAACGTTGGTTTACTTGAATGTTTCCCCTTAATGTTCCCAAGATGTTAAAATGTCAAGTTTTTCCTGCTTGAAAATGCTACTGATATGTTATGAAATGCAAAGACATTTGAAATGTCCTTAAAAGTGGCATGCTATTTCTATGCCATGCCATGAAATCATGCTGCAAACAGTCACTTTCTCACTCTGATGACTGACTGACTGAAAGGCTTTTTTTTTTTTTAAGCTATGAGTGAACTGTAGATGCTTCTGTCCATTTTGTTGTTTGGTAGTAATTTTTCTTCTTTGCTCAGACTGAGGCATTTCATGCACAGCTGGGGTTCCACAGAAAAAACAAATCTGTGATCTTAAGCGTCAATGACGGCTGTCTGGTTTTGATGTCACAGTCTGAAATAAAAAAGAAAAAACCCAACAACTTTTAAATCCATAAGTTTTGTAAGTGCCTGCTGAGCAAAAGTGATCACTCAAATGCTTACTCCGATTTCAAGACTCATGCCAAACTCAAGATAATAGCATAAAAATATTTCAGCAGCCACTGATCACCAGATAGTTACCAGCTTTTTTTAAGAAACTCATTGTGAAAGAGGATAACTTTTTTTTTCCTGAGTAGCTTCAATAGTCCGCAGCTGCAGGATATCAGCTTTTGACTCAAATAATGCCACAACTGCCATTACTTCCCTGCTTTCTTCCCTCAGTATCAGTGCACACTTTAAATAACCCCTTAAATGCATTACACACCACAACTGATGAAAAGTGAAAGTCTGATTTCTGGAGGTGATCAAAACAGGGTGAATACAGGACGGCTCCACTTTGACGAGACAAATTTGTTTTTCCATGAATATCTCAGAGAATGAGATACAAGCTTCAACTGCATCCTTTTTAAGTCTATGACTATAAAGTGCTTTTTTACTATTTCAATCCAGTGGCCAGTGATGGAATATAACAATGTACATTTTACTCAAGTATTATGCTTCAGTACAAATTTGAGGTATTTGAGTATTCTAATCTTATGCCACTTTATACTTCAGCTCTACCACATTTTAGAGAGAAGTATTGTACTCTTACCTCCATGACTATTTATCCAACAATTTCAGTTGCTAGTTAATTCACAGATTAAGTCTTGGTTACTATTTAACATCATTTACAAGGCTGAAATGATTGATCTATTTTGATCATCTTTAAAGTCATTGTTCATGCAAAAACATTTCATGGTTCCAGCTTCTCAAAATTGAGGATTTACTGCTTTCTTTTTTTAAATTATCTGAATAATTGATTCCAAAAATTCTGAGGTTTTGAATACTGTTTGGACAAAAGCATTGTGAAGGTGTCACTTTGGGGTCTGGGTAATTGTGACGGTGTTTTTCACCATTTTATGAAGGCTTGCAAATCAAAAAATAATTTTACATTTTCCTTCATAATACATATTACTTGAAATACACTTTTGATTAAAGAGACGTATATGTGTACTAATTAATGATGCAACTGATATATTTTCACTGATATGGACAAGACTAGAAAATTCAAAGAGGATCAACTGTCCCCTTGGTGGGGGGCAATTCTAACACTGGAAAAAAACAAAAAACTTAAGTAACATTATTGTAACATAATTAAAATATGTATTTTTTGTTTATTGTTCAAGATCTTTCACAACAAAAGCCTTTTTTGCACAAAAATAGTCAACTATTCTTGTGGTAACTACTAATAATTTGAATTTTATTTAAACGCATTTTAAAATATATATTTTAAAACTAATTATACATTTAAATTTGATGAAATATATTTATTTTCTCACAGAAAAGTGTGTCAGCATATACATAATAAATTGGATTAATGAAGTATTTCTATTTCTAATAAAGTATTTCTACACTGCATACCTTAAAATATCATTTTTTGTTGAAAAATTCTGCCGATGATCCTGCTCCTTTTTCACAGATAGAGAGAGAATCCTACTGAGCATGTGCAAATATCATCCTGTAGCTTGTTTCTGATTGGAGGAATAGAGTGTGCTACAATCGCCCCCTGTTACAATTGCCCCTGGCCCCCCTATCTTTGAACATTTTCTATTGATTGTTAAAAATGAGCTCCACCTCAACCAATAACAACAATAACATTCTCCCAAAGGACATTTAGAGTGCTTCTACTTTTAATACTTTAACTACATTGAACTGATTATGTTTGCATACTTTTACTAAAGTAACATTTTCAGTGCATTTTACAAGGTTGTATTAGTAGTTTTAATTAAGGACAGGATTTGGACTACTTCCTCCCTTACTGTGCCGGTGACCCGATTTGAAAAATACTTGAAAGTGGAGATTTAAGGGAAATTAGGCTCAAGCTTTTTGTATTTTATTTTGAAGGTTAAGATGTGCGACATTGCCTATGCACCTGTGGGCCGCTTCATCTATTATGCATCGCAGCGTCTCTTAGTGGGCAGGTGGTGGCTGCAGCTGGGAATTTCCAACATGGAGGAGATCATCAAGCAGGTGGTAGCGGAGCCCCTGGAATGTCTGGTCGACTGCTCCACTGGCTATTCACCTTCGCTGCAGCCGCGGCCCGAGCAGACATCCATCTGCACCTCCAGCCATCGATGACCTAATACCAATCCCTGGTCCTGTCCCTTGATCCTGCTTATTTCTTTCCCCACACCTCAGCGGACATTTTAATTTTGTTGCCCCCGGTTCCTGCTGCCTCTCTGGTCCAGACCAGTGAGTGTTGTCTGCAGAGTCAGTGCAGAGTGTGGCACTGGGTCACTTTGTAACAACTGTTTATTAATGAAAGTAGGGCAGGTTGTTTGAATAGCCTCTGGGTTAGTTCTCCTTATACAGCTGGGGTGTGTCAAAACAGTGTGTGTACAAAAGTTTAAATGAGGATCTGTTGTACTGAGGAGCCTCACAATCTCATGAATAATTTGTCCAAAGCTCTAACTAGAGATGGGGCTTGAGTACAATACTCAATGCTGGAATATTCTGCACTACACAACTGACCCTTCCTTAAGCCCCGCCTCCTTAATTACTGCTGCCACGTCTGACAAGCTTTCTATTTTCACACTGCACATTTACAGTTTACAGTGATAACGTTGGCAGGATTGACATCAAAATGGCACTAAATTTTGAAACACTAAGTCTTCAATTCCAGAGAGAAGTAAACAAAAGCAGATTCTTATTTGTAGCTGACAACCGGTAGTGCTTTAACCGGTTGAGTTAACAGTGAAGTCTGTCTCCATCTAAGTTTTAAATGTTTCCTTTGGACGCATTGTAAAACAAGAAACCTGCAAAAGGGTCTGAAATATGTTAACAGCTGTGTGCATAATGTCATGTTAATGCTGAGGCTAAAACTAGCTTACACCCCAGCAAACCTTGGTTGGACAGTGAAATACGACACGTATGGGATAGATGATAAAAATTCAGTCATTGGCATAGGAAAGGGGACTAAGGGGATTAAGTGCAGCAGACTTTGAGATGGTCACCAAACCAGGCCGGCTGGACTATGATAACCTCAGAAAGAGTGCTAGAATAAGAGCTAAGCTAACCCAGCTTAGACCTAAGAGAATGAGCCAGAGAGAAATGCACCATTGTTGTCAGCTTTAATTCTGCAATGGCCAGCTCCCTCCTTCTCAAACCACAATGCAGCAAATCCTAATTTAGCCCCTGAAAATAAGCCATGGGTTTGGAAAATGCAGTGGCATCTAACAGAAGCTTGTCTTGAGGTAGCATTGCTGCAGCTAGTAGGCTAATTAGCCAGATGTGCCAATGTTCGCAGATGACATTAAAGCAGATAAAGACAAAGTTTTGTGCAGTCCTCACACATTTACTTTAGCTTTTTAGATTTTTGAAAGACTACAAAAAACACACACCTGCGGAGCCTAGTCATGGTTGGCAAGTTATGATTGGACAGTTGCTGTTTGGAATAGGGGCTTGGCGAACATTCAATACCAATTCCAGTACCAGGGTATGTTCATAACCCAGTAAAACTTAAGGTTGTATAGGTCAGGGTGGTGGATGAGGGGTGTATAACGCAGCCACCTTTGGCATCCCATCTGAAGGCCACATCTCAGGCTTTTGTTTCAATATTTAACCATGACAATTTCTCTCTGGAGAAACAGACAGCTTCAGTGTCAGATGGCTGTTGTAGAAGCACTGAATTAAAACCACTGGCAATATACGTTCTCTAAAACATCAAATGTTGTTTGATGCATGGGCTTTTTTTTGTCATTACTGGCTTCTACACACAAGATACATTGAAAATAACTTTTACTTACAAAACATAAACTGAAATAAAAATAGACACATGTTATGGAAATCAGTGAAAGCAGTGAATCATGAAGAAACCAAATTCACTGCGTGGTGACAGACTCTCAGAGGGGACTGATGTGGCAGCTTTTATAGTGTTTGAGGAGCATTGGACTCCGGGGCCCCCTGATGCTCTGTGTTGAAATTCCCGCCTACCAGTTATGTGTAAAGGTGCAGTGACACAGGATGAAGCTCCCCATTAATTTCTGTCAAGAATGGGGCAACACTTTTGTATTCTGGTCACAAAATAGATCCTGCCTTTTTCGTCTTTGAGTTCCAACTACTTAAATGTGAAATTGCTATTCTCTCTATGTTGCTTCAGTTTATGCAAGGAGGAGGGACTAATCTCACATTCAAAAATAATTAATAATACAACCCAAGCTTGGCTGTAGTGAGAGCAGAAGCTGTATAATTTCCAAATTTGTGGACATCTGTTATTAGCCTGCTAGCCACGCTAGCTGCTGCTCTTTCTCCCAGCAGTTTTTTTGGCACACCACATGAATACATTTGGTTGGGCAAAATCCCCATCTTAAGGCAGAAAGAGCAAACCAGCAGACTCACCCAAGCAGACCAGAGTGCCATCACAAGACACATTAACTGGCTCTCATTAGTTGCTGTTAACAGCTGTGCTAACCGGTTGGCATAGCTCATCTCATCTACCTCATCTTCACTGGAAACTTCCTGTTTTCAAGAAGGCTATTTCTTGATATTTTGTGCTAAAAAGCTCAATATTAAAACTTAATTGTCATTATTATAGTGCTTCTCGTAGTGTCTAAGTATGTAAAGCTGGGTTATTATCCCCACCACTATATTTGTGAGCATAAATGATATTAAATGGCTCAGAGAAAGACTTAAAGCTTGACCTGCCCTCCTCTGCCTCTTACTGACTAGTACTCATTGTACTCATTAGGTTTAGGTATGAGGAGGTTAGGTTTAAGTCATGAGGTGTGATGGTTGGTTTGCCATCACAGGATTTCTACATTTGCGATCCGGGTGGACAGGACAAAAGAAACTCTCCAGGGGAAACAGAATAAAAAACTTAATGAAGTTGTGCTGCTATGTCTCATGCGTAAATGAATGCATCCACCACCCCAAACAGCACTACACCTTTTTGCAGTCTTCTGTGGTAGGTGTTTAAGCTCCAGTAGTTTGTTATTGATAAAATACTGAACAGAATGCAGTGAAGAGCCCAGGTGGTACAACTTATTTTTCCAGTCAATGTTAAGTAGAAAGAGGAGAGTCCTCGGTTGGCACTTTTTTTGTTTATTCAGAAGAACAGAGAACCTTTGGCATGTTTTGTTTTAAAGCTTTTATTATTTATCTCAACTTAACATTAAATTTTCCTCTTCAATATAAGGACCCCAGAAGATATTTCTGTGTCCTCTGGTACAAATGTTTTTTTATACCTGTTTCAGCATTTAAAGATGGGTGGACTTTACAGTTGGTGCTGCCAGAGTCCAAGGCTTCGGAGTTTAATTTATTGTAAATATTGTAAAATTTGATTTTAATGTTCTTGCATTGTGATGATTACATTACATCACTTACTGGGGCACTTTGGCCCCAGGACATAAATGTAACACTTACATAATAGCACTTTTTTGGCTTTCTTGCCCTGGGTGTGGGCATAAAGCCAGAAAGTGAATAATTCAGTCCCATACACAAGAATTGCAACTCTAAGACTATTAACATTGTTTTGCTTGTAAAGCTCATCTAAAAGCTGTTAACATGTATTTATTCTATATTTTTTCTTCACTTTTACCCGAGGCATAGTCTGAACTGTATTCATTCTGCCATATGAGCTGTATCACTAATAGCAGTATTGCATAAACAATACTCATTGCTTTACTTTTCGGGGGCTAATTTTGCATAATAGCACAGCTTAATCCTCCGTCACATCATATTACATAAGCATGTTTTTCCCTAAATGCCATTTCTTTGTGACTGCAGTGGGCAACTAGCCATGTTGGCAGCTTTGAAAAGCACCCAGGAGGTAATTGTTTGAAAATTTAACCCCAATTCCCAGGAGTCATGTAATTTGACATAGGAAAAGTGCACACAGTGTGCTCATGTTTACTCCTGTGATCACTTTTTATAGCAAAAGGATAAAGGATTTGAGCTGGATTGAACAAATGGAGTGAATATACCCCATAAAAAGCATTTCTTTGGGCAAGTGGGGAAATTCACAGGGTCTCATTCAGTGGGAATGTGATGGTTTTGGACCCAATGTAGCTCACAAAACCCACTTTTTAAAAAGTTGGGACACTGTGTAAAACGTTACGAAGCACAAAATACGATAACAGAGACCCCACATTGTTGAGCACTTGAAATCGTATATCAAGCAAGAACAGGAAAGAATTTCACTTTCAGAACTTGAACAATTGGTGT
Source organism: Lutjanus campechanus (assembly GCA_027495735.1). Classification (NCBI taxonomy): domain Eukaryota; kingdom Metazoa; phylum Chordata; class Actinopteri; order Lutjaniformes; family Lutjanidae; genus Lutjanus; species Lutjanus campechanus. The sequence continues at coordinate 19,775 of JAJHUR010092569.1, forward strand.
CCTCAGCTCCGAAAGAAAAGGTGAAGTAACACAGTGGTAAACATAAATGTTTTTTTTGAACATGTTCCAGGCATCAAATTCAGAATGACTGCATATTGTGCAACGTCGCAACTCTTTTGGAATCGGTTGTAAGTAAAAAGCAGACAGCAAAAGAGTGAATTAAGCACATCAGGGACAGAACCTCTATATATGGATAACCAGTTTAGTATTATTTTACATAAAAAATGTCCCTAGTGCAACTTTAAAGACGTTATAGTCAATTTGATTTATAACAACATGAAGTACGTTTCAAAATATGCTGATCAAACCACTTTAGAATAACAGCAGAGTGATTTATGTACAGTGTAAGCAAGCCAACTTTGCACATTGCTAAATTAATTATCCTTCCTTGATTGTACAATAAAGAGAAAATTGAAACCAGCACCAAAAAAGTGCAGGATGATTCATCACCCAAATGTCCATTTTTTCTTTTTAGTGCTGCAAGAGCTATGGCGCTGCAGGATAAAATCCCTTTTAAATTTATTGAAACATCAAGCTGCTGAAACTGTACGGCTAAGTGCAGCGCTTGCAGTGCGAGAAACTGATGTGACAGTTAATTTATATGGCTTATATATTAAAGCTTGGATCCCATTATGCCTTGGATGTGTGATAGTGGGTAGCCTGTGTTCTTCCCTGTGATATTAAAACGTACAAATGAAGTCGAGGTCAACTTAACCTGCGGACAGTATTTCCTGGGACGAAATTACGCACAATACACAGCGTACTGGTTGCTCATTTGTACTCTCAGGGCTCTCGCACACATAAAACACACAAACAAAATCTCTGAGGAGTTTGTGATGCATTTATTCTGTTTCTTCTTCTTATCCCCTTGTTGTAATATCCATTATTATTTTTTATCTTTTTTTAAAAAAAGGAGTCCAGTCTTTTGTTTCCTTTAAAACACTTCTTGACAAATCTGTTTAAAGTGCTTTGGGAATGGATTTGACCTAATTTGACTTGACTGCTGGATATGTAGCTCTGCAGGCTGCATTTAGCTCAGCAAATTAGAGTGAAACAGTTCATTGAAGGATAATAGTGTGTAAGGATAAACTTGCTTGGGAAATTACGTTCCATCACTCACCAAAATGTCTGCTTCTCTTCAACACAACTGTGTGAAAATTGACTGATTTGACACATTCTGAGAAAGGTTCAGAACTGATACAAAATTTTTATTAATTTGCACTCAGCTCTGAACATTTTCACATCTTGTGACAGAAATCACAAGCAGAGATTTTCAAGACCCAGTTTACTCTGTATATAGCGTGTTGTGCATGAATGACCACACACTTGATACCTGTAAGAAGCTTTAAAAAGAAATAATACTGAGAAGAAGAGGTGAAAAATGGAAAGGATGGATCGGGTCAAGTTCTGATAGATTTGTCACTTGAAGCAGGATTCCTTTGCCTAAAGGCCAAGTTGCCAAGTTGAAGAAGATACATGTATTGTGCCAAATAGTGAAAAGTTTTTATATAAATGGCTGAACTTTGCAGTCATGAGGTTGAGTTGTGTGAATTATGTACACAGTCCTCAATAAACCCTCCTGCATAGTTATGATGAAACAACTGGTGATGCTTTTACTCTTCATTAGTCCATTCAGGCATTCTAACAATTATTACATGACAGGAAAGGGGGTAGAGAGAGATGGAATGGCACACTGCAAATGGGCTGCAGGTGGGAGTTGAACCGGCGCTTGCTGCAGAGGACTGACAGCCCCAGGACATGGGGTGCACAGTCCACCAACTAAGCTATAGGGGCGCCCCGGTTTGGAGCATCGCTTTCTTTTGCTATTTACCGAACTGTGTGTCCTGACTTGAGATGCCACTGATGGGCCGCTTCTGTGTACAATCTCTGCTGCAAAGTTGCTGCAACATAACTTATTTCCTCATCATTTCGATAAGCTCAAGTGTTCTAAAAAAAAGGTATGAAACCACAAGCATGTGTGATAGATTGATTTTTTTTCATTTTTTGATAGTCAGTTCTGTGAGTAAGTAAGCTCATTAAGCATTTAAAACTGTTATTTAAAATGTCATTAAATCAGACAGTGACACAGAAAAAATTCATTAATAATAGTTCATGGCTATAAAGGTAAAAATGGCGATATAAAAAACGGTCATGTGGAAAAAGAAGCGGAAATGGTTAAAAGTGTAAAAATCCTGCAAATGGGGTTAAAATGCTTAAAAACAGTTCATATGGATTTCAAAAACATTGAAAAAGGCTTTAGATATACCTGCCTGATAGGAGTAAATCCATGATCGACTTGTTGATCCTTTGAGATTAAAAATCTGTGATTGATTAGTCATGTCTGCAAGGTCCGAAAGGGGGAGCTCTCTGATGCCTCATTCTCGGTCCTGCTGCCAGAGAGGGAGCTTCGTGTCTGAGCATCCTTATTAATATCTCCCCTTTTCAGGTAAAAAAAAAAAAAGAGTGTTAATTCTCCTGAACTCTGAGATATGTTTGCTGACATGTTTTATCGATGTTCTTTTAGCATCCTGACTCAAGTTTGAGTGTGTTGAAAGCATTATTTATACCGTTTGACTGTTAATTGAGAGAGAATTTCCGTTTCTGCAGTAGCTAGCACAGAAAGACACGTGATTAGCACCACTACAACACATATTGTGTGTAATTGTGCTTGACTTGATGAGACACACATTTAGAGCATTAAGGTTGCTGGTGTTAGTGTGTGGATAATTTTTAATATGTTTGTGTGTTTTAAAGATAGTGTGCTCATTGTTTAAGTGAGTAACTGTGATACGGAGCACATAGAAGACACATGACTGCAGATGTTTTATAGAATTTTTTTAATTATTATTTTTATTTGCAATACAGTGGAGTTTGACAATGTCAGCTTATGTTTATTGGATTATAGACTTATTTCATAAATACTTTATTTGTTTTTTCCTGTTGGAGAAAAAAAAGGAGAAATGTTGTTATATGTGTTGTTTACTTACCTGTAAAAGAAACCTGGAAGAGGAAGAAAATAAGATTAGAAAATTAGGTTTGTAATCACTGCAAAACTGTAAAGGAAATGGATACTGTTATTGTAACATGTTGCATCTAAAGAAATTTTGTAACTTTGTAAACAATTTTGAAGACAATACATTCTGGGTCCTGCTGCCAGAGAGGGAGCTTCGTGTCTGAGCGTCATTATTAATATCTCCCCTTTTCAGGGCGTAACACGTGGACACAAGGAGCATGAGACATTATGAGGCTTCCTGTGAGAGCTTCAGTGGTGTTGATGTGCGACTACAAAAGAAATGTCCAGTGATTCATTGTGATGAAGATGAAACACAGCAGCACCTCTTAATGGACTGCTACAGAGAACAAGAGGTCTTGACCGTGTTGAAAGGTGTTGGTATAATGTTAAGTCTGAAATACAAATGTGTGATGTATGGTTCACCGGACGGAAAAAAAATACAACCTAACTGTTATTGATCGCGACAGTGTCACCAGACAAATACCAACTGAACTCGTAGGACGACATCCTCAGATAAATCTCAGCATCTTCCCTAGAACACACTGCTCATTTTATGAAAACTATTTACTATTTTAGCATTTACTATTTACTACCCTGCACTTCAAAATTTTGCCCTTTGGTTGATTTTCTGTTTTTTTTTTCTTTTTTCTGGAGGTCTCCTTGTAAAACTGGTTTGCTAATCCCTCTGCACTTCATTACTTTTGGACTTGAAAATTTTGCCTTTTGATGTCTACTCAGAGTGCTGACAGAATAACCCACAAATCATTGCAATACAGATGCAATGCTACAATTTTTCAAATCACAGTTATAAAGAAAACAGGACCTCTAAATGTTCTTAAAAAAAATTGTCAAAATCATCTAAAAATATTGAACAAAGTGACAATATAAAAGCTGTCAGGCACTCTTCCACTCTTGTGGCCGCAAACTAAATGTGATGATGGTGCACATGTCACAATACATGTGCCCAGAGTCTGCAAGGATGTGCATTTGCATTCAGCCAAACACATAAATACTATAACTGAAAATGGCTCCCAGTGCTCCCTTAGCACAGTACTGTATATTGGCGGAAAAAAGCTGCCATTGAAGGTTTGGTCAAGTTTTTAATTGTTTGTCTCATTGTTTAGGTATCTGTCCACAAAATCAGGTATCATCTCGGTACAGGACGCAAAAATTTGACTATGGTTAACATCCCACGCTTTCACTCAGGGGACTCTGGGTTCGACCAAACCAAGCAGCAGTACCTAAACATAACCAAGACCTTTATTTTTAAAGAGTAAACAGAATAACTTGACCGTGGAATGAGAACGACAGTGGATAATTTGAAAGCCGTGCTCGTGTGTCAGGACAAAAGTGGCAAATTAATGTCCACATGCACAAATGTAATAGATTAGAACATGTGAGACTGAGTTGGAAAATTGGTATCACATATAAAGATCCCTTGAGGATGATTAATAACTCCAATGTCCTCAGACCTCCCTGCTACTGCCACTTGTGGTTCATTTGTTTCTCTCCAGTTTTTAGAAAAACAAAAAAAAAACACCAACTTTATTTCATGCTGAACAAGAGTATATCTACATAAGATGGCTAAAAAATACTTTAAATGTTAAACAAGAGCCAATTCAATGCATAAAAAACTGTGCTTTGATCTCAGAGGATGAGGAAGACATCTAATGCACGATACCAATTTGTTCTTGTCAGGTGGGCACGTTGTGTGTGTGTGTGTAACTGTGAACAATTATATGTGAAATTATACCTTCAATTCAATTCCATCTGTGTCATCACTAATAAGTCAGAAGCAAGTGGCTCACAAAGTCCCATCTAATTTTCATCTGTGAAAAGTGGCCTGCTGTGCAGAAAAATTGCTGCTTTAAAGGTGGATATGGATTCTGCACTGGAGCTCTAAAAATGTCAGCCTGCTCCAAAATGAAAGCTTATTCGTCTCTTGACACTTTAATGCTCGGCTCAAACAAGTCTGTCATAAGCCCGCTCTGTGAAAGGAAATGAGAAGCAACTGAAATCACAATGTAAACACCGAAGAATTATACGGAGGATGCGGGTTTCACCTCTCAAATCCCTCGGGGAGAGAGGGACGCCTGCCTGCTGCCGTCAGCCTGTAAATGTAATATTTAAAAAAAAAAAAGTCAAAAAGCTCTAATGATTTGTTGTTTTGAGGGTCAGTTTAGAGTATCCGCTGAAACATAATACCCATAAATGTTATTAAATAAGACACAGACCACCTCAGTACTAACAAGAGTGCTACTGTTTTAGCTTTTTTCTCAGTTTCAGTCCTCACACAGTTAGCTGTATCGACAGCGCACATGCCCCGCAGACCATTTTTTACTCCCTGCTATGATGGTAAAAATTAGAAATAGGTATTTTTCTTCCAAAGCTGTATGCACTGAAGACTTGGGATTAATTTTACTTCTCGGAAATGTATTGGGGGTTTACATTAGCTGATTTTCCTATTTTGTGACAAAAAACAGTGACACCAGGATTAATTAAAGACAAACTTTTTAACATATAAGCTATTAGGTTTGGCAAATGGAAGAAGTGGGCAATTTAAAGCTTTAATGTGTAACATTTCTGCATTAAAGGGACAGTTTACCCCCAAATCAAATTACTTATTTTTTTTCCCCCTGGCCTGTAAAGCTCTTTATCCATCTAAATTGTTTTGCTGTGAGTTTCTGAGTTTTGGAGATATCAGCCTTCGAGATGTCTGCCTTCTCTCAAACATAATGGAACTAAATGTCACTCTGCTTGTGGTGCTCAAGGCTAGAAAAAAAAAATGCATTTGAAAAATTCAACACCAGTGTCTCTTTTCCAGAAATCATGACATGGTTATTTAAGATCATCCACAGACCTTGCTGTGAGCAGTTTCCATGTAAGAACTACTTTCTTTTATGGTAGAATCTACTGGAACCACTTTCTTTTGAGAAGAGGGTGGGCTGTACCTTCATGGCACACTTTAAGAATCAATGCATAAGTTCATTAAATATATATGTACTGTATATTTTTAAATTATTCCTCAGTTCCTATTTTGTGAATTAATTGGGGGAAAAATATTTAACATATATAACCGACATATAATTTTTTTTTTCGTTTTTAAAGCTACAATAGCTTGTTCTATTATCCCACAAATGTTTCTAACAATGTTTAAACTTGTAACATAATTTATTCAAGTTAATGGTGTGTTTCCTTGTAGCTGCAAGTTGCTATAACTCGCCGGGAAAAACACAGGATACATTAGATACGTTAGAGAGTGAAGATGGAAGTTGGCGAACATGACTAAACATAATGTGAATAAAACTTTGATGCATGACCTCGTCCATGAACGTGACTTTTGCCCGAGTCATGTTAGATTGACTTTAATCGGCAAAGATGGTTGTTTAACAATAAAAACAACAACTCCCATAATCCCACACTATGTCAAACTACACATTTTGTCATAGTTTTGACCCCTATTGGCAGAACTTATATATTGTGCATTTAAATAACATAAGTAAAGATATAAAAAACTTGCTGTTTTAATCTGTTTTGACTTTTTCCTGAACGAGCAGGCTAAATACAAACTTTTACCTAACCTGCTTTTCTGAGTCATGCATCTGTGTTCAGACCTGGTTATTTGTAGTATTGAACCTTTACAGAAATATGTGCTTTATTATAACATTTTAAAATAGCTGAACTGTTTATGAAAGTTTCTTAAACATCACTCACTGACACACATACAATGAGTTTGACAGGAGCAATTTTGCAATTTAAAGCCCTAGTAAGAAAAAAAACAATGTCACAAACATTTGGCCCAGAACATTTTTGTGGCTGTGGAGGTGCGAAAATAATAAAGAAGTTCAATTATGGTAGGAAGTTTCTATGCATGGGTTTGGAGTTACTGCAGTTAAATTTCATTGCAGTTGTTCTATTTTATTTCACTGTCAAATTACTTTTTGTCGCATCTCATCCATGTAATTATTTCTCCCACATTCCAAGGCCACCACATCCTTCCAACTGTTGGGTGTTATGGTTGAATTTGTCATTTCGGAGTTGTGGGCGAACTAATGTGTTTGCAAATGTGAATGTAAGCCTCCGTACGACTTCAGGATCCTTTCTCGTGGCTTCCAGAAACCTGTCACTAAATCAACTTTTAATTTCCCCGATGAACAGCTTATAATAAACAACTAAGACAAATAAAGTCAAGTATGGAGGAAGTACTTTGAAATATTTTTAGGATGCACTGGGACTACAAGATTAGATTCACAAAGTAATGATTCAGTTAATTTCCTAAACAATAAAAAAAAAGGAAATTGCTCTTAATTGGAAAATTCCCAAGATGTACACCTTCTCTTCAACCGATTCGTACTGAACAAAAATCTTAAATTATGGCACTTTTAGAATAAGAAAACTTGATTTCTTCTCTTGAGTTTTAAGTGTTTCCAGAATATGACGTGGCGACGACAGCGTGACGAGGTGTTGAGTGTAGGGTATTCATGACTACTTTTCAAAGTCATTAAAACCCTACACACAACACCTCAAAGTAAAATTCAATACAGATTATCCGCAAACTTGGGTACTTGCAAAACATGAAACCCTTTACTTCTGAATATTCCATATTAAAGCAACCAAAGCATCTCAAGCACTCCCAGCTGGGTGTTTTCAGAAGAACGCCTGGTATCTTCAGCAGGGAAAAAACATGCTTTGGTAGAGTTAACTCCACTAAGCCCAGTGTAGCCCAAAGATGTACAGCAAGACAAGTTGAAACTTTCAACTACTTGGGATGTGCTGGTGTGCAAAATTCTGAAGACCTGCCAGTTAAGAGTAGACGAGACGGTATATCATCTCCATCACAGGGACTCTCTGTACATAAGCTCCAACTACCAGCTGTTCAGTGTTTTTTTGTTGCTGGCTATAATTTATAGCATCTTAAAATATGAATGGGCATTGTGAGAGTAAGTTACGTGCTACAGTTGCACTTCTAGTACTGATTGAAGAAAAAGAAGGTGTTATGTGCCTCACGTTGTGAAAACAGCTACTGGCAACTTGAAGATGGTTACATCTTGTTGTGAATCTTTGGTTGAAACTGGAATTTAGACCTGCAGTGGAATCAAACACACTGTAGAGCATCCTGGAAAGTGATTGAGCCAATATGTGCTCACTATGAGAAACAAGCTGATAATAAATCATTTTAAATATATTTTTAAGTCATCTATTTTGAAACTAGTGGATAATCTTAAACCACACCTTTTGAATACAGCACACAGTGAAGACAGGTAATGTAATTTTGAAATCCAACAGTTTCTCTAAATGCTCAAGATGAATAAAGAGACGCTTAGTACATTTGTCAGGTTTGGGGAACCCAAATCCTGCCAGCTAATTGGTTTGAGCTGTGAAGTAAAAGAGTGCCATCTTTCAATTTTGGCTTCTCACGTAATGAAATAAAAGCAAACACGGCAGCATGTAAATGTGCAAAACATAATATTCATTATGAAAGTAATTACAAAAATGCAATTCAGTCAGCTGCTTCCCTCAGATTGGATTGTTCTGGTGATAGCTATGAACATCGTGCACACTGCATTTGAGAGTTCATTTACAAAATTATGCTCATTTTGTAAAGAGAAAAAAAGTCTCATACATCAAGTGTTAGTGTTGCAGTATCCCTCCACTAAGTATTGATTTCTTTTTTTAATGCTTGTGTCACTTCTTGCTAATAGTGGACACCATGTTTTGGGAGCAGACTTGTAAATAAGATTTGTCTGGGAAGCGGCCCCAGCAGCTGTCAGTCAGTTTCCTGCAGTCTCTCCTTGCAGCCTCGCAGTGCCTCAGTGGAACAACAGGCTTAGTGCGCCGCTTTCCATGCCATTTTCAATTACAGTCATCCTCATCAAATCTGGCCTGCTGAATTCTTCTTGCTCAATATCATGGTGCCTGGGAGCGCTCTCGTGTTAAAAGCATACCACCCCTGCTAAGCTGCGCCAGTTTTCTGAAGAATGTCTGTACATGTGCATTTCTTTGCCGTGAAACGGGTGACAAGAACAGAAAAGGGGGAAAGGAAAGACTGTAAATTACTGCTTTAGTGTGGAAAAACAATTACTGATCTGTCAGGTTGTTATGTCCCCAGTCTGCTGGAAACCTAGAAATAACATGTTGTGTGGCTCCCCCACTCTGCCCACTTCTAAGAATTCCAGCTGCACAGAATCAAAGTGTATAGCAGTTTATTAGAAAACCTCTGATAAGCATTGCCCAAACAAACTAAAGTTCACCTACAGCCATACTTCGCAACCTTAAGACCTCAAAAATGGTGAGGATTTCTAAACAAAAGTGAGGGGGGTCAGGAGTGCACTCCTCCAAAAAAAAAAGTTGGAGCTTTGTAGACCGCTTCCTGCATTCTGGGGACTTTTAAAGAATGAAAACAAAACAATAGGTACACATTGTCTTAGCCGAATGGGAGGAGAGATTGATCAGATCAAATATGATCTAGAATTATAACGTATTATCTTGTAACAGAGTAGAGCTTCTTCGCAAAGAAAAAGATTTAGAAGCTCCCCAATAGTGGCTACACTTGAGAACAGGTCTATGCTGAAACATTTTTACACCTCATTTAAATCTGCTTAAAATGCCCTGTTTTAAATCCCATTCTCATGCACCACCGTGAGCTTTGCAAGCTACAAGTCTCAGTTATGAAGTACTGTATCAACAAAACTAATGGAAAAATATAGCTCCAAATAATGTGTTTTTGGATTACAAGTCTGAATTGACCCATTTCTGCTGTCACATATAATATGTCATAAAGTGGGCAGCAAATGGAACCCTGCCAGTATAAATAAAGCAGCCATTAGTCTTGCAAACATGACAAGCCAAACATGTAAAGAGAAAAGTTCAATTACCTTTTTAATAAGTGAATGGATCTGGTCCACTGCTGCGTGGGATGCATGCAGTTTTCTGTGAGGACATTGCAAACTAAATTTCTCATCAGAAAAACAGTGATTTCAATTTGGTTTAGCCTGCGAATAAAAGCAACGCAGTGTTGTCCATAAGAGAGAGTCTAAGTGGTTAAAAAGCCACTTAGTTCAGTAATCCCTACAGCAGATATTGCAGAAAAAAAAGGCATATCATTCACAGAATCTTGTCAAGTGTCAAGTCTTCTCACATTAGTGTAGTATTTACTTCTTCCAAAAAGCTGCACTGTTTAGTTTTTTTTTCCAAGAATTACTGACTCATGTGGTGATTTCAACTTGTTAACAGTGCTGGCCTAGTGAGAAAAAACTCATTATAAACTTAAAACTGCCACGGCTTCTTTATTGCACTGCAAATCCAAATTTTAATGTGAGTAAGTGGCTGAAAGGACAAAAAAAGTTCCACCCTTGCACCCAGAGGAATTACACAAAACAGCAGTGTACACACACGCACACACACACTTTCCACATGATAGTTTTGTAAAGAAAAAATACAGTAGAAATGTGCTGATTTGTCAAAGACAAACACATTTAACAGGCAAGCTAATGATTCAAGAGGGACTGGTTCTAATTCTGAGTCCACGTGGATCTGGCGGCCTGCTGGTTTACACTCCAGCCATCTAATCAGGGACTGATTTGCACCAGGGGTGCAAGGTGAATGCAATTACCTCTAATCAGCTACCTAGTAGGATGCAAAATTAGCTATAAGCAGCGGCTTATGGTGTGATCATTTATATCTCATTTTTGTGCGCCTCTTATTGCATAATGCACAAACCACCAGTCCATCAGTTTTGTGTTTTGGTTGTTTCAGGGACAGCTCACCTCAAATTCAAAAATACCTTCTTTTTTTTTAAGCACTAGACTTTTTTGGTGTGAGTTGCTTAGTTTTGGAGACATGGCCATCTCGTCTTAAATATAATGGGACTAAATGGCACTCAGCTTGTGGTGCCAATAATCCACACACCTTGTTATGAACAGTTTCATGTATGGAACTTTCTGCAGTAGAATCGACCAGAACTACTCTCTACAATAAAAGAAAACATTTCTAGCATGAAAGTGGTCACAACAGGATCTGGGCATTGAACAGGCCGAACGCCATCTAGCCCCTTTATATTCAAGAGAAGGAAGACGGGCAGATGAATAGCAGTGCAGGTGAGAGGAAAAACATATTTAACATATTTTTGATTTTTGGCGTGAACTGTCCCTTCAAGTACACTATTTTTGGGCATCCAATAGCCACCTGATTGGGTTTAAAATTGCAAACCATGCAACACATTTCACAGTGGCCTTTTGCTCTTTTGACTGGCAGCAAAGAAGACAACTTAAGCAGTGATGAAGAATGCAATGAGTGTATAAGTCCATACTGTCAATGGTGAATGGAATGGAGTGCAGTTCCAAACGTGAGATGTTTGTTGTTCATGTAAACAAACTCAAAAGCACAAAAGCTTCAAGCCTTGGTGCAGGCTGGTGAGTATTGATGCGTGTGGTTTTGTGGCATTTTCCTAAACTATGGGCAATTTTCCAGACAGCAACTACAACCAAACTGTTGTTTTCAAGCAAGAAAGAATACTAACTGAACTAAAGGAATAAACACTGTTGTATTCAGATGAAACCAAACAGGTGTTGCAACTTTACAGATTTTGAATCTTGTGCCAAACCTGCGTTTTTCTTTTTTCAGCACCCAAAACAGTATATTTTGTGAATTACAATTTTAATTAGTAGGCTAGATAATCAAACCGTTACCTCCAAAATGACAATGACAATCCTTAATACGTAAGTAAGTTCATAGCTGGTAAAATGATGCCTCTACATACATGCTATGTTTGCTAAAGTGTAAAGAGGAAGAATGATTTATAGGCTTTTTGGATAGTTGGTAGAAACTGGACTTTTTCCTTGTCAGAGCCAGACATGGTCATAGTTCATTCTCAATCACTCTTCAATAGCTTTTGAGATTTAAAGAGTTCTGAAAACCACTCAACGCAAAAGACCATATCAAGTATCAGTCAAGTTAGAAAAAGGAAAAAGGAAGAAAGCCAAAACTGCTGCAATAATTTTCAAACTCATAAGTGGCCTCTACATGCATTAACTATTGTTAAGGTTTGCTTGCTGAAGGCAAACGACAGGCGCTGGAACTGAAAAGTAATTATCTTTGAATGTGAGTCTTCATCACAAACTGTAGTGGCACAGAATTAAATTCTGTCTTTAATGTCATATAATTACAGTTGCTGTGGAAAAAGGTTACTTTAGGCCCCTGTTCTGAGATTTCTAAAATTATGAAGTAGTTTGGGACTTTTAAGAACCTATGTATTGTTGCTATGAGGCAGAAACCTTGTATGTCCAAGACTGTTACTGATTGAATGATGCTTGGTCAGATTTAGTAGCTCTTTAACAGTAAATATTAATAATATGTAAATTCGACAGATAGGCATAACCAATAGCACAGCGAGGTGCAACGAGTTTTGCACCTGACAACAACAATATGAAGCCAAGGATTCCCAATCAAAAATCACATGGGTTGAAGGGGTGCATTTAGACTGAATGAAGCAAAAATTAGGTAGATACTTTCGGACTGTGTGATATGAAATTGAGATAGGATTAGTGGGAATGATCATTTTAGCTTAAAACAATATTTATAGGTTGGGGCTTCTCTGCAGCTCGTCAGTGGTTCATTATCATGCTGTTTTCCTCACACATTTTTCCTTTTTCAAAAAGTGATTTGATTCTGTGATTTGGATGTTGCACTTGGCCATATTTCATTTTGATTGCAATTATTGTGCGGGGCTGGAATACACATAAGTTATTTGTCAAGACCAGCTTATACACCATGGCAAATAATGAGAGAGGCATTTAACAAGCATCTGAGACGGAATGTGGAAATCAGCAAGATCACTGATGTGACTTTATTGCTCTTGGCCAGTAAAATAATAATAATAATAATAAAAAAAAAATAGGACCTAAAATGCAGCAAATGGAAAAAGCTTCCCTGAGTGGCTTGAAGTCACAGCTTTTATTGTGCCTGAGGAGCATTGTGCCCAGGTGCTCCCGTTTGCACAGAGTTGACAGCCACACCCACCAATAAGCTGCAAGACGACAAAAACAAGCAACAGCCACAGCTCAGCAGGAAAAGGGCCGTCATGTTGTGAATTCAGTCCAAAAAAAAAAGGGGAAACCAAAGGCAAAGAGTTCCAGTTGTGTATATAGCTCTGTAGTACAATGACATGAGCAGAATGACAGAAACTCTATAGGACAATCAAAATTCCAGTGTTTTTAATATCAGCCGAACTAAAGACAACTATAGTATTATTAAGGTTTGGTCAACCTGATCCTGTTTTTTCTAAATTTTTTATTAAGTTTTAGTTGAATAAATAACTGAATAGTAAACATATAAATTTTAATCTTATTATAATTATTGATTAAAAATACAGGTTGAATGATCCACAACACATCCTGCATAATATAACACCATCACCTCGATCACACTCACCTTGCTAACTGCTTGTTGACTGATACCTCGGTTTCTTTGAATGAGCCTTAATGTATCTCTTCATGTTTGTTGTATTCTTACAAGCTATTTCATGGCCACATATCTTTTTTCTCTGATAAAGCAGTGCATTCTTTTTTTCTCTGTATCACTGTAACAAAAATGCAACCAAATGTCACCTTGCTTCTTTCTCCCAAGCCCTGTTGTTGCCATCCACCAACCCAAAACTGTTTCCTTCCATCTTAGTATGCGAAGGGGACAATACTTTTTGCACCTGCACCTGCATGTTGGCATCGGACACAAATTGTGTGGAATCATGCAACATGGAACTTTAATAAGCACCTTGTCAGGTCTGTTTTGATATGAGCACAAAGCTAAATCATTCATTACATTTCTGATGTTTGATGCTAATTGAAATATCACGTTGAGTGATGGTTTACAGATGTATGTCATACATTTTTGACAACATGGGAGCTATAAATAGATGAAGCTGTGTGTAGGGCAGCTGGGCAGCTGTGACTCAGGTAGTAGAGTAGACAATAATGGCAGGGTTGGTGGTTTAATATCTGGTTCTGCCACACTTTGAATTGTGCTTGAGGAATGGTGATGTGCACAGACAGTCTGAATTTATGTTTCCTCTTTATCATAAACCGATGGACTATACAGAAGTATTCATATGCAAACGCATGAGCACAGGTGTTGCGATTTATTTCAGGAGTTGAAATCAGTCTTTTATGTAAGAAAACTTTTTTGTGAAGAATTCATAGGAAACAGCCTCTCAACTTCAACGTCTTCACCAGAAAAAAGTGTGGGTTGGTTGAAAGTGCAAGCAGCTTATTCCGTGTTAGCTGGTACCTCTTAGTGGACGTAGTTAGTATGACAGGGGCAGTATTAGGAGCGAGAAAGTCCACATTTGGAGAAAGTGGGGTGGATGGATGGCTCAAAGAAGCACAGGACTCGTTCAGGAGCTTTTACTCTCCACCAGTAATTCTGGACTGTTTGAGTTTTGCTTTTGTAAATGTGAACTGGACCATCTGCAAAATGGAATCATTCTTGCATTAGCTGGATTAAAGGAACTGGACCTTTTAGGTGGGAACCTGCCCTTCATGAGGAAAACCATCATTGTTTGTGTATGGTGAAACAGTTCAGCAGTCACATTTGGTGAATTATAAATGCTGTTTTGCATTGGAAGAAAAAAAAAGACTTCCTTTCCTCTGTTCAGTTAAAAAAATCACATTAAGTGGGGCACTGCAGGTCGTAGAACAACCCCCCATCCGCAACCATCCCTGTACATTGCAGCCATGTTCATAAATGGACAGCAAAAATGCAGACTTCTTGAAGAGGGGCAGGGAGCAGGTGCAGTTCACGAGCCACCAGTTGCCCATTCCTGCAGTGAGACAAGGGTCACAGGTGAAGCAGGAAATGTCCACTAGCTCTCCACTTGCTATCATTAGAGCCAGATGAGTCTCTGCGGGCCGATGTGAGGCCGACAGCCGAGACAGAGCTCTGACCCTTCTCCGCAGTGACTAATGGTTCCAACGTTGCTTACTATATCTCCTGGGCAGAAGTGTGTCACCCAGTCCAAAAGACCTCTGGGTGTGCAGGCTGGAGGCACCTATGGCATATGTTATCCTACACCGTTCTGTACATTGCGAAAATACGGTAGATCTTATTATTTTAGGTACCATATAGATAGGAATAATTGAAATAATTTGATTTTGCACTGCACTTTCCAATAATGGTTACTGCTTTTATGAAAAGTTTTGTTTCCTTGGCCTCTGCTCATGTTTTTGTCTTTTCTACCACAGTGCTTTTCATTGCTAATGTTAACAACCCAATTCACTGATGTGGCTGAAGGTAAAATGCATAATTCCCCCTCCCTATCACTCCTATCCAAAAGTAGAACACTAAAATGGGAGTGGGAGACAGAAGGGAGTGAAGGAGTGTGCAAAACATTTGGGACACTGTGTGGGCAAAGCTTGAATACTAATTCTCCTCTCACATTTTGGAACTGGAAATTCAGGTGTCATTACATTTAGCCACGACAGAGGTGGTTATAGGGATGACTACACTGGTCCACAGTGGAATACTGACATAGGATGGATTGCTGAGAAATTTCGGAAA
>JAJHUR010092572.1:0-10181 GCA_027495735.1 Lutjanus campechanus
GAGAAACTACGTTTAAAAACATGACGAAGTTATAAAAGTACAGAGAGCTGAACATAAAGAGACTTTTAAAAACGTCTTTCTTTCTGCTCTCCTGCACACATCAGCTCACTATCACGACACCCGCTTGTTGGAGGGGGACAGACGGGAGACTGAGCCGCGGTCAGCGCCACATAGAGAGCCCGCAGCCCGCTTGGAGAGGAGTCGGCTCGCGGCTCATGTCGGGCGCGGCTCTCCGGGATATCAGCGGTCATGAAAATGCAACTTAGCGGCAACATAGTTTGACTCGCGCGGCCAAAAACGTCAGTACAGAAGCACAGTGTCATTTTCATTTACTCACCATGTAAACGGCGCGGTTGATTCCTCCATGGTACTGCTGCACACAGGTTTACAAGCAAACACGAAGATAAATCCACTTTTTAGTCCCAAAAGTTTAAGAAACAGACTCTTCTCTCATCTGGCTGGTCAGAACATCCGCAATTGTTTCGTGAACCACTACTGCTGAGCGGCCGGAGTAAAAATAAATCCACTTTTCATCTCAAAAGTTTCAAAAACAAATGCTGAGCTCTCGTCTGACCGGTCCGCTCCCGTGGTTGTTTCCTCCAAAAGCTCACTGGCTCACCGGCCCACAGCAGGTGCATATCGGCTCTGTCTGTCGCCTCCGCTGGTCCTCTCGGCACTCGGCAAAGCTCCGCGATACAAGTGAATGAATACAACTGAAGGTGAACTCAAAAGTAACTGAGTGAGCTGACAATCTCCTGGGTTGAGCATGTTGCTAATTAGGCTGTTTTCTCTTTATTATGATGCCGTTTTAGCAGCTTCTCCTTCAGTAGTCCCGTCATTGACTCGCGAAGTAACGTGAACGCGCAGCGGCGCTGGTAGGAGGGATGCCCCAGGTCCTAAAAGACCTGTGATTGGTTCAGTCTAACGGTGCGCTACAGATTCTCTAGATGGTGAAATTAGAGGCACAGAGGAGGTGCAGGAGTCTAGCTCTCTCTCTCAGAACACCTGATTTACAATATGCTTATAGGTTTTTATGAAATTATTTCTCAATTATACCAAAACAATGTTGCCTACTGGAGCTTTAACTGTGATAATGAAAATATGCTGGTTGCCCATTTCACTTGGAAAGTGAATGGACCTTGCCTATAGCTAATCTTGCATCCAACTGGACCTATCATTCCAATTCATGATACTCTACTGAATGCATTGTCATCAAACAGCTAATTAGCTCATGCACTGCTGCAAGATTGATGTCATTAACATGATACTTTTTTTTAATTATATAATATACTGGCTAGTCCTGTTTACCCACTGTTGGATAATAAAATTAAAAAATTATACCATACAATTAGTTCCAAAATGCTAAATATCTTCAGTGTTTGTATTCTTGAGAGTATAACTATTATTGTGGAAGCCTGTCCACACAAAGAATAAAATGACAAGCCATTTTGAGAGGCAGATACTGCCAGCTAAATTGACTGTTGCTAATATTACCTACTGGTAACTTTGTTCAGAATTTTTGAGCTCTGACCCTTAATGGATTTGGAGTGTGCTGTCTAAACTTCATAATGAGAAGAAATCCACTTCCTCGTATTGTTACTTTAGGTTCCGAAGAGTAAAGATAAATCAGTGGGTAAGTGAATTGCCCAGCCTATGCCACATAGAATACAAGTATGCATTTTTTATGTCAACAGTAAAACTACTTTACAGAGATAAATAGATAGAGATAAATAGTACACATTCATAAATAAATAAATAAGAAATTTCAAAACACACAGCTTTCAGTCAAAAAAAGAGGCAATAATGTTGCATGACTCGGTTCTTCATTAAGACCTTTATTCCTTCTCAATTCATTCTGCTTTTTTCTTACATGAAAAGAGCGCTACAAAGTTAAAAATAAAGTTACATTTAATATGGATCACTTTTGAAGGAGGAGGTCTTAGAAGGACTGTTAAATACAGACAACATTCAAAGTGCTACTTTATGTCTTAGTTAGTTGGTTCGACCCATGATTGCTTTCTTTGTGTTCTTCTCTGGTCTCAGCAGGATTATGAAACATTTGGGTCCAAACAGTGCCATCAAGAGGCCAAAACTGGAGGCCAGGATGGCAAAGACCTCCACTGCATCTGCATATTTGCCTGGTGAGTTGATATAAGCAGGGACAAAGGCCACCCACACAGCACAGAAGATCAGCATGCTGAAAGTGATGAGTTTGGCCTCATTGAAGTTGTCTGGAAGATTTCTTGCCAGAAATGCCAGCAAGAAGCTAAGAACAGCCAATAAGCCAATATAGCCCAGTAACACTGCAAAACCAACTGTGGACCCAACTGCACATTCATAAACTATCTTGTCATTGTGGTATTGAGTGTTTTTATGAGGAGCTGGTGAGGCAGATACAAGCCAGGCAGTGCAAATTGCGACCTGGATTAAAGTAAGAATCATAACTGTTCCTCTCTGCTGCATGGCACCAAACCACTTCAAACTGTCTCCACCTCCTGGCTTGGAGGCCTTGAACACAGCCAGAACCACCATGGTTTTCACCAGAATACATGAGACAGAAAGCACAAAGCTGATCCCAAATGCTGCATGTCTCAGCTGGCATGTCCACAGTCTGGGACGGCCAATAAACAGCAGAGAGCAGAGGAAACATAACTTAAGTGACACCAAGAGCAGGAAACTCAGTTCTGAATTGTTTGCGCGTACCATGGGTGTATGGCGATAAAAAGTGAAGATCCCCAGGACAACAGCACAGATAAATGTGCCCAGTAATGAGGCAGTTGTCAAACAGATACCCAGAGGTTCATGGTAGGAGAGGAACTCTGTTTTCTTAGGAACACAGTGGTCACGCTGGGGGCTGGACCAGAAGTCTTCTGGGCAACTGGTGCACTCCAAGGCGTCTGAAAATAAGGGGAAGATTCTACGTTTTCAGCATTTTCCACATCTTTTCTCATGCCTTC
Source organism: Lutjanus campechanus (assembly GCA_027495735.1). Classification (NCBI taxonomy): domain Eukaryota; kingdom Metazoa; phylum Chordata; class Actinopteri; order Lutjaniformes; family Lutjanidae; genus Lutjanus; species Lutjanus campechanus. Next base: position 2,958 of record JAJHUR010092572.1, read on the forward strand.
CGATTGCTATTGCAGTAACAGGAACATTATCTCTCCCAGCTTTGAACATTTATTGATGTGCATTTGGAAACCATCACTGAGGATGGGAGTCCGGTGTCTGCAGTAGCAGGCATTTGCTTTCCTTCAGGGAGAAATTACAGATTATTACTCCATTAAAAAAATCTTTGTTCTTCATCGATACAAACCAGTTTCATTGCTGATCTTTCCCTCAGAACAAGGGATGCAGTCAAAACAGCATTTTGGCCATCCCTTTTTCCTGGCCATGCGAGTACCTGGGGGGCAGCTCTCGCTGCAAACAGACTTCGGTGGCTATAGGGAAAGAACAGTAAAATCACTCTTACAGTACATACATGTGATATCTACATGTGATACCATTATTGTATGCAATACCAAAGGAATAAAGAGAATTAACCTTCTTCAATTCAAAGTTCCAGAAGATTTTGTCTTCATCAATTCTAAGTTCTTCGCCTTTGGAGACTGACTTTTTAACCTCACCCACACTCTGAACTTTAGTTTTTCCATCAGGAAGCTGCAGCCAGTTCATGATATCATATATTTGGTAGGAATCACCATTCTCATCAAATGACACTTGATCACCAATTGGTGTGGTGAAGTTGACCCGTTCCAGGTAATATGTAAGCTACAAATGAGAGAGATACAACAGGCTTGTATTGTCCAATTTTCTTGATTGTGTAAAGGGTCTGTTAGCAAGGCCTGCTGGATTTGATCGTTCTAGTGTTCAAATGTAGTGTATGGAAAACATGAAAATGCACCGTTGAAAAATTCTATCGACAGTAATTTATCACCAGCTGTTAACTGTCACTACAAAAACAAACTTTCAAAAACATTTCTTCCAACTACTTCTACAGCACTTCTTCTGACTATGACAAATTCTGATTACATTTGTTCTTTAAAGTGTAACTACACCCCAGGGTCCGAGCCACCCACTGCATATTTTTTAAAAATACGAAAAAAGGGCTGAGGAGGTGGTTGGGGTGGGGCTGCACAGGACAACCACTGTAGGGGCTTGTGGTAATGGACCATTAGTCAGTTTAACCATAAACAGTCATACAGAGCTGTTAGTCAGATGTAACCAGCCACAAGCAGCTGCTATCAGACTGTGTCCATGGTGACACAAAGAGTCTACCAGAGCTTTGACAGTGACTATGAAACACACGGTAGGTCACTTATATTGTAGCTGGGCTGAGTGTTCATGGCTCAGGAAGGCTGGGAGCCTCTTTGATAAGTGTATCGCTGGTGGAATGTCACTAGATATTGAAATCAATGCTGCTGGATCCTGAGTGAATGTTAAATATCCAAACTTGAAGTGATATTCCACCGCTGAGTAATAGTCCACTCAATATGTACTCACCACTATGCTGATGTGATGATGGATGAAGATCTTCAGTTCAGAAAACAATCCTGGAGTTTCAGCAGAAAATAGGGTTGCAGAAAATGGCAGTGATTGGAGACCAAATGTAAATGTAAAGAAAAAAACAAACAAAACAAAACAAACACAAAATGTCTCCATCCTGCTCATGTGGTGTAATCCAAGTGTCCGCGAGCTGCAACATTAAAATTTAACCACAAAAGACGCCCTTTACACCATGTTTTTAGCCGAAATGTCAACTGTAGCATGTGGCAGGTAGGATGTAAACATGGCGTCCATTAAAAGTCTTGCAAGATCAACGGCATGTTTACATCCTACCTGCTACATGCTACAGTTGACATTTCGGTTAAAAACATGGCGTAAATCGCGGACACTCCGATTACACAACATGAGCAGGATGGACATTTTGTGTTTGTTTTGTGTTCTTTTTTTGACATTTACATTTGATCTACATTCACTGCCATTGTACTGGATTTGACTGCAACCCTGTTTTCTGCTGAAAGTCCAGGTTTGTTTTGTTTCACCCATCGTCACATCAGCATAGGGGTGAGTACATATTGAGTGGATTATGATTCTGAGGTGGAGTATCCTTTTAAAACTAACTTTACTGCAGTGCCATAGCACGACTGTTGAAAAGATACAAGTTGGTGACAAAAAGTGCTACAATACAGTGTATACTGTGTGTGATCTGCCATCAGATTAGCCAATAGCAAAATTCAATAGTAATAGTGCAGTTTTAACCAGTAGAGAGCAGTCACGATGTATACTGTACTTATAACACCACATGTAAAACTCAATTACTTGGCACTAAAATGTCAATATTCTGACCTGTATCAATCAACACTACTTAATACCCATATACATTGGTTTTCATGTAAAACAATGGTTTGGAGGTTGTGTTACTATTTAATACTTATTAAAGGAAATTGCATATCAATTAAATTATGTTAATAGCAGACATAGTTGTATTAATTTTGCATAATGACTTTTTTCATTCGTAGCAAGGTTTGTCTTAGGCAACTGGACTTTTTTCATTATTTTCTTCCCTCACAACAGTGCATTTAGTTAGTACATCAAGGTGTGCAACCTGCTCTCAAAGCATAAACAGGAATGTAAATTTATATCACACCTGCCATGGCTCCAGTCTTTGCAAAGTAGCACAGCTGTGGCCACTGAAAGGTCCTCTCCCTGGCTCACACTGCAGCATGTCATCGAGCGCATATGCCAGAGCATACACAGCCTTGTAAATATTGTACTCTGGCCTTAAGTCTGGAGCAATGTCCAACAACTCAGTCTCCACATCCTCTAGATCTTCCTGTCCAGTGCATAAAACTCCTCCTGATTCCACCCAGCCTGCTGGGGGTGGTGCAAATCTACACTGAAAGGTGAATTCCCAAAATTGCTTCACCTGAAATGCATAAAAAAGTGCATGGTAACAGAAATAACAGTAAAATAGTATTTTTACAATTCATCATCAGATTGTCAAGTTGATATCTCACCATGTTATTTTCATAGTTATTGCTGTGGTGCTCCTCAGGATTAATTCTTAACAGAAAGTCCCTGAGTCCTGGTATTTTCCCTAAATGGTTATCGATACCCAGCATGCCTCCCAGGTATGGCATGAAGGCAGGGCCATTAAGTCCATCACCTAATGTCATAGATGCAGCAGAAATCCACTGCAGGCCTGTCACATTCTGTTTCACCACCTGTGCATAGCATTAAAGCAATATTTTTCAGACTGCTGTGAAACAACCAAAGTCGTAAAAGTCTAAACTTCAAGTCTCATAATACTTTGTGTTATGTAATGGATTTCAACAAAACTACAAAATGATCAGTTATGGTTGTTTCTTAGTGATGAAAATACAGGTTCCTTTCTTTCTTTCAGAGCAAAGTGATTTATTTAATTCAGCATCTACATATTTTGATCTTTTGTTCAAAAAACGTGAGCTATGGAAAAAGCGACACGCATGAATAGAATGTAGGTTAGTATATGCAGAGTACAGGTATACATATGAGCATAGATATGTGCATAAATGTTGCATGATTTAATTTTGGGCAAAAATATATAGTTTTGCCACACCAAAGTTAGTCCTTCAAACAAGTCAGTGAAGTACTCTTTTTAATAAAGATATGGTAAACACAAGATCGGTTGTGAGGACATGAATTTAGACTCAGAGAAAAATAAAATTATTTCATGCTATCAATTCATAAACATTAATGCTTTTTCACTCCCCAACCTCTTCCATGAGATGAATCATGTGCATCTGATGTACAAAAGCCATGACCACACGAGCTGTGGATTTCTTCATCACATCCACAATCCTCCGTAGTTCATCTTGGTCATTGTCCCACGGTAAAACCTCTGAGTAGGCCAGACAACCTGCACCAGACTGAGCCAGGTCAGATTGGAGGGATCGGGCAGCGGAGAGTCCATAGTCATCATCACTGACCAGCAGACCTACCCAAGTCCAGCCAAAGTGTTTTAAAATCTGAATCAAAGCACGCACCTAAGTGAAACCAGAGTAAAGGGATTAGTGTATAGGCTGGAACATTGTGTCAGTGGAAATTTATACATACATGTCTGATGATGGAATCCTAATTAATTAACCCTATTATGCTTTTCATCCTAAATATATACAGTATAGTTCAATCAGTGATGCACAAAGCAGATTTATTTTATGTACACAAGATTTGTATTTCTATGATTTACTTGTGACATCAGTGCAGTCATTATTTTGGTAACAGTGTTTCACCTGGAAAGCATCACTTTGGATTGTTCTGAAGAAGGAAGGAAACCTTTGCCGATCACTCAGGCAGGAACATGAGGCATAATAACCCACCTGTAATGAAACACACATAATGAAGTGGAAACATTAAAAATATTTCCTTATTTTCATGTATTTATATCAATTCAGATGCAGGAGGAAAGACAGGAAACTTACAATAGGCAGTTTGAATAAACCTAGAACACTGGAGGCAGCAATAGTAAAGGTTGAATAGTGGTCACCCACAATCCCAATAACTGGCGGGGTCCCCGAACAGTTCTCCTGAAACATAAACTGCTCCACTCGACCACTTGCCAATGACAGAGCAGCACCGAACCCAATACCAAGTGTGCCACAGTTGTCATAAAGAGTATATCCCAGAGTCACATTAGGTAACAGGTTGTAGTTCCTGTTGATTTCATCAATAGCAAAGGCCATTGTCATGGCATACCTTAACCCTGATGGGTCAAAGCTAACAAACAAAATATCACTATTAACTTATTAAGAATTAGTACAGAATTTTTGTATAATATTGCGTGCTGGTTGTCTGTAACATTTGTGTCAGACTTACCCTTGGCAGCTGGGCTGATGTGGTTTTGAGGTGAATGTCAGCTTGGGAAAGACAGAGCTATAGTGGACTTCAAACAATCCACCCAGGATCACATCACCAGCCTTGTGCATCCCATTAAGATTAAACTGCCTCCATAATTTACAAGATGGGGAAAGATAGGAAAGCTCAGAGCACAAAAAAGAAAAAGAACTCCAAATGAAATAGACCCATAAGAACAAATATTTGACTAGTAAGGCCTGCATAACTGTTCTCCACCCTTCACCCCTCTATCTAATCTTCATGCATAGGTACCTAATTTTATATGCAGGGCTATGTCATCCCCTTTCGTCACTGTTTATTGTTCTCGCCACCCATCAGGACATGGGCAGCAGAAGGGGGTGGGCATAAAACACATTTCAAAATTAAAGCTGCAAGCAGCATTGAACGGGCCCTCACACCCCCGCACCATGTTGCAACCCTACGTCATCAGAGGCCAACTGGTAGACGTGGTGCAGAATTTTCAATGCCTTAGGACACTGTAGGAAGCAATGCATTGTCACTTCCTGTCTCCACCAGGTGGTGCTATGAATTTGACTCATGAGTGTCATGTAGACGTGTTCAGGCCGGGACTTTTATCATGCGTGTGATGTTTGGAGCAGATTTGACCATTTAATCCTATGTTATAGCAATTTCAGTCTAAAACATGCCACACTCTAAAACATGTCATTTCCTGTTGCCAGCAGGGGGCGCTATGACAGTCTGTATAGATGTATTCAGGGCTGGACTATTATCTGTCATGTGAAGTTTGTGCAGATCAGACTTTTTTCCCCAGAGAGATATAAAAATTTGACCATCCGCAGCGGGCACGTCCTTCAACATGAAGCAGATCTTTTTCTTGTACAAACCAATTTTGAAGTCAATCTGATTAATTCTGTAGGAGGAGGAGTTTGTGAAAAATTATGTGCCATATGGCTTTTGTTGATGGCCAAGCCATTTGGCCACACCCATCAACAAAAACCATATACCATATACATTCAAATCTTACATCTTGTAAACAAATGAGAAAAGGCTTATTTAAATCTCAACACAAATGTAAAAGACAAACTGAACCAAAATGAATGTCTGAACAATTTGTCTTTAGAGGAAATTAAAAGGATAATTAAAACATAATAAATCCCCAGGGAATGGCAGACCCAAGTAAATTCTTACAATTATATACACTGTTGAATGAATTTGAAACACAGGCATAATGAAAGTAATTTATATGGGGAGTTACTTTTATGACTTGGTGGTGCCTCAACCCATGATTGCTTTCTTTGTGTTCCTCTCTGGTCTCAACAAAATTATGTAACATTTGGGTCCAAACAGTGCCACCAAGAGGCCAACCTGGGAGCCAGGATGGCAAAGACCTCCACTGCATCTGCATATTTGCCTGGTGAGTTGACATAAACAGGGACAAAGGCCACCCACACAGCACAGAAGATCAGCATACTGAAAGTGATGAGTTTAGCCTCATTGAAGTTGTCTGGAAGATTCCTTGTCAGAAATGCCAGCAAGAAGCTAAGGCTGGCTAGTAAGCCAATATAATATAATTTATTCTTTTGCTGTTAAAGGACATGTTGCGAGTGCCATGTTAGCTGTTGGTGTTTGCTGACTGAGTTGTGATGATTAGCTTAGCTAGCGACTGTCGTGTTGACTTCAGGAAATACCTGTATGTGTGTCCTTAAATTTGTGTTGGACGTCTTGGATGTTGACAGGAGCTTCCTTTTGGGGTTGCACAGTAAACACCGGAGCGTGTAACTGTTCTGTGAGGACTCGATAAGTAACATGAACTTGTTAAAGTATGGCCATGGAGATTCATGGGATGTACATGTTTCTGGCCCCTCCTCTGCCACTGTCTGCTGCTGCACGCTTTCCATCCTGTCCCGCTGCATCAGACAATTCGCGGGCATATTTTTATACACAGTCTATGGCGGGCATCAGCAGGAGGATATGTGACATGGAAGAGATGCATTCAAGGTTTAGAAAAGCCTGGCAAAATGTAGCTTCTGTGTTATTTGATCACTAAAGTAGGTTCAATACTGAAAAACTATTTGATGTAGAAAACAGCAACGTTACCACCAAGTTACAGAGAAATGTAGTTAAACTATTAACGCTGCTACTTGTAATACCACTACTGCCCAACACTGCAGGTTGCTGCTTGGATTGATGTAAGAGCCAGGACTGTCCCTTCTCTGCTCCAATATCTGCCTTCTAGTGTGAACTTTAGATCAGGCAAAGCTGTACTCAGTGTGCTTCAGTATAGGCAGTACTTTATCGGTTGATGATTCATGGAAGCCCCACTGTCATTGTGTCTGTCAGGGTACAGACCAGTCACCTGAATTTCAAGAACAAAGTTGGGTAACGCTTTATATTAAGGTCCTTGTAATAAGCATTTATTAATAGGTAATAAGGCCCTTATAAGTGTGTATAAGATGCTTATTAACATTAGTATGCCTTTATAAGACTATATAATGTAT
>JAJHUR010092575.1:2839-18079 GCA_027495735.1 Lutjanus campechanus
TGGGACAAATTATGTCCTACCAAAAAACGCTTTAAAAGAATATGCTTACATTTTAACAAAAACATGATTGAATTAGGCATAAAGAGGTTTAGGTTTTGGCAAATTTATTGAATAATATTGCTATCAGATGAAGAAATAACAGTTTAAAAATGTGTATTCTGATTAGCATTAAAAGAACTCTGAACAACTTTAACAAATAAAATGGCTGCTCACCACGACTGTGCTGTGAAATTAGAAAAAGTTGAAAATCTGACATCAACATTTAGTAAAAAATTAAATCACTTGGCCAAGGTTTAACAGCCAAAAGTTTAGTTTATTAAATATATTTTCCAGCATAATTGAAGAATAAAAATCAAAACCCCATAAAAATACAGTTTTGTCCCAACTGTCAAGAGCGAGTGTTTTATATTCCTCTCAGTCCATTCTTTTTATCCTTTATTTGCATTTCATTTTTTTCAATAATCTACAAGTTTTATTCTCCCGTAAAGAAACTTTCACTAATTTAATCTCCTCTCGTCTTCCTGACAACTGCAAGCCTTAAGCGTTTTCTATATTTAGGGAGTTATTCAAAAGAAATGCTGGTGCATGAATACATGAATACATACCTGAACAGCTCAAATTTGAATTAATAAACACCCCCCATTTTTAGTTAGTCTATTTTTAGTATCCTGTCACCTCGTCTTTGTAAGCCGTCCCGTCTCCGCCTTTACGCCGCTGAGGACTCAAAATCACCTGACGCCACTGTTGTGACAAGCAGCACTCCAAACAATAATTCAATTTGTCGCTGCTTTGCATCTTTATTCTCACTCACGGGCACACGTCTCCTTTCAATCAAGCAAAAGTGAACCAGATAGAGACACAGAGGAAGACGAGAGAGAGAAAGTGATGGAGGTGACGAGCAGTCTGGGAGCCCGACAGAGTACGTTACATTGTTGCCGGCGTCAGATCACAGCGCACGGCCGCGTCTTTTTCATGTAAAACAACCGCTGTTTTTGACAGCACGTTTGTTAAAAACCACCCAAGGAACACGCAGAGTTTAGATGAAAGAGGCCTCAGTGTGGAGTTATTGCTTTTTCTTTCCTTTTCCCCTTCTTTCCTTTTCTGTCCTCCCACACAGCACCACCCCTCCCCTGATACTCCGGTGCTCTAATTGCTATCAACATGAGTCACAAACGGTTTTGTTTTTTTTTTTCCAAGGGAGAAGAATTATTACTGGCAAGCTTCACGTCCGTCAACACATGCTAATTCCCATTTTACTGCTTCGAGTTGCCTCGCGTGTGCGTGCGTAGGTGTGTGTAGGTGTGTGCGAGGTTGGCACAGCGACCGAGCACGTCATACCGGGTGGAACTTGGGTGGCAGCGTTGCCTTTGAACTGCAGACGGGGCTGAGTTTAAGTCTGGGTTTGTGCTCCAAGACAAACTTCAGCCAAGTGGGAACATACGTAGGATAACTACAGCTTTGAAAAAAGCAGGGTTCTTGAAATAACTAAAGAGGGGTTCTTCAGCATTAGACCAAAGCTTCACGGTTCTTTGACAGCTGGCAGAAAAGTTGTCTTTTTGTAGCACGCTGAAATGGATTCACCTAGATAATTAACTATGATTTTAGAAAAAGGTCCACAGTTTTCTGTATGATTATGCTTTCATAATCACTACCTCCACCAAAGAACATTTGAAGAACACAGTTTTGTCTGCCTGTGAAGGAGAAAGAACGGACTGCTCTGATTCAAACTAACAACTACTGTTCACTTCACGGAAAGAGTGACAAAGAATTAGCTAAAAGCAACAAAAGACTGTGCTTTTTTTTAAATGTTGAAGACATAAAAATGTGATGAAATAGAATCTTTCATGGTGGTTTTGATGGAATAATTAATTAAAATCTGTACACATAATGACACAACACCCAATCTCTATGGGTGATTCCAAAATTCGACCCATGTTCGGGGTTGAGAAATATAAAACATATTTTTAAATGACTCAGCTTCATGACTTTCATGCTATTGATTTTGTAAATTAGCAAATACCTGATGTATACAAAATATACATTCATGGCATTCAAGAAATGTATGTGGGCTAAAAATAAGTTCAGTAAATATAGCTGCAGAGTGAGCACTCCACGCTTTGATGTTGCTCTCTGTGACAAAGTAATTCCACTATGACACCCCTTCCACTCTGGACATCTGTAGATATGGATGGCTATCTATACCATATATCTATAATATGTAGCATTTCCAGATTAAAATGCCTGAAATTTTGAGACCAATATCATATATTTTGTTGACTTGTCCACTTAAATTATCCCAAATGTTTCCAACAATGTTCAAACCCAACAGTGCATTTCCTGCTAGCCATTCCTAGCTAGTTGCTATAACTTTTAGGAAAACATGGGATATGTTGGATGTAAAAGGGAGTTACTGAAGGTGATTGAATGTAACGTAAATAAAACTTTAAATGTTTAGTTGTCCAGGATAAAATCATTCCACTTTGTCAAGTCGTCTCGTCCGCTCTGTAAAGATGTCTACAACAGGTACAGGTAGCTGTGGACCCTGAACCAGGGTTTGTCTGAGTGAAGCCTGGACTGTAGACACATAGACGGACAGCTGTGGACACGACAGATGCAGAGTAGTCCTGAGACATAAGCAGCTACCTGGAGGAAGACAAGCTTTGCCTGGTAAGCCTCCAAGATATCATTATCAGAAGGTAATGTTATCGATACCGTAAAAACATGATGCAACACATTTCTGATCCGTTGTTAGCATCGTCGGCAAACATTAGCTCAGAGGGCTAATTTGGCTTGTTTTCTATATTACATGAATGTTGCTGTCATCCTGAGTGTCCCACCAAAGGTAATATCAAAGTTTTATTCATGTTAGATTTAATCACTTCCTTCCTCACTTTCTGATGTGTCCAATGGATCCCGTGTTTCCCAAAAGTTATAGCAACTAGCTAGCAATGGCTAGCAGGAAATGCAGAGTTCTTTTGAGTAAATTATATATCTCTTGGCCTTTGAAGATTGTTGAAAACATTTGGGATAATTCAAGTACTCAACTTGACAAAATAACATATGTCTAGCATTTTTAGACATTTTAATGTGGAAGTGTTACAAAGTATAGATTTAAATGGCTAGTTTTCATAATAGAAGAATAACATAAGTGTTATGCAGCCACAGGTGCAGGTTTACACACCTTTAATATTGAAACTTTTTCAGACAAATCTGTGAGTATATGTTCTGATATGATGTCATGATTATATAAATAAACTGTTATGCAACTCCTCTATGTGTTTGCTGTGTATTTTTGTATTCGCCTCAGCCAATCACAACCGAGAACACGGACAATCCGTTTTATATCTGTATCCATTTCTCTGTTTTGACGCCTGACTCGTGAGGAAGGCTTCACGCTGTTTGTTGTGCAATTGGCTTAAGACGGAATCTGAAAATACACAGGTCCCCGGTGAGAGGTGGGGTTCCGATGGGGGGGTTTGATAGAAAGTGGGGACGGCTTAGCGCACAGGAAAGAAGATCCAATCTCTAAATGTGTTGCTGGGAAGGTGAAATACTGGAGGAACCCTGCTGGGCCGCATTTCACAACTCTCTGAGGGGCTCTATAGGGAGAGTTTTCCCACTGCTCCTATAGTAACTGCGAGCAGGCAGGCAGGCAGGCACACACACATCTCACACCACCCCCTCACACACACATATAACACATACAAACCTTTTTTTACAGAGCCAAGTCTGTATATATCCACATATCGTTATTGTCAGGTGAAAACTTCTCAACTTCAGTTTTAGTAATTCCAAGGATTTAACTTCAGTTAAAGAAACTTTAATGTTATGAACAAGACAAGACATTTACACCCAAAAAATATGACGTAGGTGGACAGATGAAACAATATACAGATAAATTTGTTTTTAGAGACTTAGGTGAACAGTGGTGTAGTTAACACCCGCTTCAAGAGGAAATGTCACGGGGGCATTAAAATTTAAAATTAAATGTCCTTGGTAGCACGAATATACTTGTAAATTTTATGGTAATTTGTTTACCAGAATATGAAACATTCTGTGTGAAAACTTGACATTGTAGCCTCAGGGTGGCACTAGAAGAAGGCTCATAGACTTCATTAAAATGCTCAGGTCATTTCATGACAATGCCACAAAAAGATTATGATAATTATTTATTTTTTTTAGGACAAGTATAGATTCTGGCCTGAGTTAAGTGCTGGGCGAGAGCTCATGGAGTGTTTTAAAGGAAAGAGGATATTTTGTCAGGTTTCCATCCAAATGTATCACAAATTTTAAAAACATTTAAATGTATCACAAATTTTAAACACATTTCAAGTAAATCAGCAAAAGGAAATGCAGACAGATGCTTGTTTCCATCCGCTACTGTTACGCAATAATTTGGAGTTTGTTTATCGAGGTAAACAGCAGGCGACACCAATTCTTCCGAAAACTATTATACTAAAGCAGAGAAAAAGGGTGCAATAAAATGTCTGAGTTAAAGCTATAATACGTAACATTTCTGCATTAAAATGTCTAAAAATGCAGAGAAATACAAAATTTATTGCAGGTAGCGGTGCGTTTCCTACTACCCATTGTTAGCTTGTTGCTAATTCCTATGAGCTGTGTGAGATACGTCATAAAAGAAAGGAAGTTGGCAAACGTAACTAAACTTATCTTGAATAAAACTTAAATATTACCTCATCTGTGAACATGATTTCTGCTTGAGTCATTTCAGATTTTCATCAGCTATGGTGGTTGTTTAAAAGTGAAGAACCCCGATAATCCCAATAATCCCACAGTCACGACATCATCAAACTACGTCTTTTGTCATTGTTGTAATGTGAGAGAGACCACCAGCAGCGGATCGTTTAACTTATTTGGGAAAAGTGTTTTAATTTCCCTTTAAACAAAAACCACCACAAACAAGCAAAACTGAGGAAAAATTTGCTGTTTCCATCAACATTTTCTAATCTGAAAATGAAGGTGGCGCACTGAGAAAGGCCACTGGGTCACCAAAATTAGTAGGAAATCATCCTCTGGCGACCATAAATCAAAATACTAAATTTCATGGCAATCTGGCCAGTGCTTGTCAAGATACTCTTGATTGGACGGACACTGGAAAGACTAAAAATTCTAGGATAATTTCCTTCATTCCTGGAAAGTTGACTCTTGGAGATACAAGGATTTCATCTGACAATCTCAATATGACTGGCATATATTTATGCCAGAGGTGTACATGAAATATGCAGGACCTGGGAGAAGCACGAGGCGAGGGGCCACTCTGAATTCAGATCAGGAACCAAACCACTGGAAGACCCCAACAGGATTCCAGTGTGGGTTGCCAGGGCAACATGAGCAGGAACTTTCAACCATGGCAGCCAAACTGCAGAAGACGGTGTTTACAGGGACAAAACTGGGAAGACAATGACCGCCTGCTGGGTACATTTGAGCACCGTGACAAAAGAAGGAAAGTTCGGAGAATGTCTGAGATGTTCAAGCAGATGAGGGGCTTTCTTGTGTGCCACAGCCTGCCAAGTAGTTGTTTAGGGCCGTCGCTTGGTAACCAGTACGCCCCAGCTCCATCAGACCCACACAAACAGGCACACAAATGCTTATATCGAGTAATTTCGCCTTTAACGGTATCCACCTTGCCAAGACAAGAGGACAAGCGAGGAACCAGAGAAGAAAAGAAGGTAAGTTAGCAATGGACCACACACACATCCTCCTCATACACACTCAGCAGTGCAGGAACAAACAGACAACAATCTCCCAGCCCCGCTGCCAGCAGCCTCGGAACAACCTGTAAGACAAACACGTCTCAATGCTTTTATTTAGCTGCCGGGCAGCCAGCATCCACCTGGCATCACTAAACACTTTAATTAGACAGTAACACTACAGTAGCACACCGCTCCACGTACTTTCCCAAGGTCTCGTTAGCAAGGCAACCGTGGCATCGAAGCGACAAATGCTACCTACCGCCAAGTGGCAAAGAGCGGTCCGGTGCCAACGCCAAGGCCAGACCGAGAGAAAGGCTTTGGAATGAAGATCTTATCAGCGGATAAGCTCCGTCATCCACTGTGCTTTTATGTTTCAGACAATTAACTTGCTATTGTTGTCTGTGGCAGGCCTGCCAACAGATCGGACACAGATATATGCATGTCTAGCTTCACAGTCAGGACTATCAGCATTCTGCTGTGCCAGGTAGCCTGATTAGATTTCACTGATACGGGCTTTGGAAGCTGAGACTGACTCCTGGGCTTGAATTAGACATTTTATCCCCGTGTATGTTTGAATTTAACCATTGTAAAGGCTAGAAAGTTTTCACTTACACTTGAATCTGCAAGCTTCTGAAAACCTACTTAGACCGTAATGACACACTAAAATGTTCCACTGACACTAAGACTAATGCAGGTCCTTGTTTAGCAGAGCATTATTGCAGGAAAAGGCAGGTTTGATATCTTTGAAATGCTCCAAAAAATATGAAATCACCTACCAAGGAAAGTATCAGAATGAAAGAAAAAAGAAAAAAATCTTCCTAATAACTATAACTGACATCATACACAAATATTTTTGATACATAGTAGAAAGATAGCAATAAAAGATAGCAGAGGCTGCTAGCTTGTGGCTTGTTGTGCACTTTTCCTGGCTCTAGTTTTAGCCACAGTTGGACAGAAAGTGTCTGATTAAGTTTGTTGTTCCAAACATTTTAGTTATTGTCCCATCACAGTTTTATTTTGGCAGGTATTATTACAGCTATAATTATTATTCTGACATAACTGGTGTTTTCTCAGAAGTTGTAGCAATTAGCAACTAGCTAGCAACAGCTAGCAGGAAACACACCGTTATCTTAAATACATTTTGGTATTTCTCTGCGTTTGAACATTATAAGAAACGTTTGACGATTTAAGTACACAACTCAAGAAAATATATAACATATGTCAGTTTTAATGCAGAAATGTTACATATTATATCTTTAATTGGGACCTTTTTAACTTGTGTATTTCATATCAACATTGTTGTCATGAAAAAGGTCTATTCTGTGTTTAATCAATGGCAATGTCCAGTGTACCACAAAAGCGAACCATACTATCTATCTGACATAAGTTATAGCAACTAGCTAGCATGGCTAGCAAGAAGCACACTACTGTATTATCTTTAATAAATGACAAACATGGTTGGAAACATTTCAGATAATACAAGTACGCATCTTAACAAAACAAGTAACATATCATATATGTAGCATTTTTTTGATATCACAATGTTACGCAGAAATGTTATAGTTTTACTTGATAAGCTAACCGTGGTATCTTTCTGACATGACTCAGGCAGAAATTTGTTCATTACCTTAAAAAAAATTATGTATTTCTCTGCGTTTAAACATTGGTGGAAACCTTTTGGATAGTTTAAGTATTTTTTAACATTTTGATGTGGAAATGATACATATAGCTTCAATTTGTATCTTTGTAACATCTGTCTTTACCCTACTATATCATATCAGCATGGCGTGAAAAAGGTCTATTCTGTGGATAATCCGTAACAATATCCAGGGTACCACAAAAGCGAACCAAATTTGTGACAAACAGGCGTTTTATTTAGATGTATTTCTTTTTTAATTTGGTGAAAATATAATTGTTTATAACATACCCAGCATACAGAGGGATAATGCTTTAGGAGTGGTTCAGTCTTTACTGAGGCTATGTTTTGATACTCCAAGAAAAAAAAAGGTTTTATGGTGGAGTATCCCTTGAACTGGAAAGTATGCATTTTCCAATGACAGTTTGACATAACACCAGAGCGATACATCTTTCAACCCTTCATAATGACATAATGGATGGCAGGCATCAATCATCTGTGAGAGGAAGCCAGGAGCCGTCTGATGTTGCGGAAAGACACTCAGCTGTGCTTCCATGTGTCCTGACGGGCCGCGCTGCTGTCGCGGTACTGTACTGTGTAATTTGGAGGCAGCGCAGGATTTACATTAAAAAGAGACAGGAGAGGGAGAACTGAGCAAACAAGTCTGATGATTTACAGTCTGGGTTTTGGAGTGTCTTTTTAAGGAGGATGAGCGAGGACAGACAAGATAAATGACGAGAAAGGCTCTCCTCACATGTGCAAACAATTTTCCACCGCAGAACAACCAGGGGCCAAATGAACTGTCTGTTCAGTATGTGAAGCGTGAACAAATGCCTTTCACATTAAGTCAGGACCCTGGAGACCTAGATAGTGTGTGTGCATGTGTGTGTGACTGGAGGGAAAGAGAGAGGGAGAGAGTATTGTTACAGCATATACGTGTGTGTACACACCTGCATGAGCCATGATTTCCCATGCAAATAAAGGCAAGCACCTTATTATAAAACATTATGGCTCCCTCTAAATACTCAATTTAAATTCAGCCAATGCCATGTTTAGATTAGATGCACGCTGCAGGCAGGTAATCCTTTGACCTAATTGGCTAAAACAACGCTTGTGATCCGGAGGTGTTGTTGGCAAGGTAACCTGAGGGGATGGAGGAAGAGATGGGGGTAAAAGGTGGTATCACCGCATATTCTTTACAGATAAGCAAAATTAACTGTAAAGAGCCTTCAACTCAGCGACACGTATGGAAGAAGAGGGGGGAAAACAGGTATTGCAGAGAATTGCGTAATTTGATGTGCATCAATTGACACCAGTAGCACTCGCGTACAGACAGAAGGAGTCAACACAATATGGAGGTAGTCAAGACGCCACCGGAGTGCAAGCTTCATAGGAAACAAATGGTTACAGGTGTTGTCAGATACAGATACAATATGTTTCCTTTCACCGCCTTAAAATTCAAAATGAAAAAGCAAGATTTAAAACAAAAAAAATCTATCAACTGCTAGCAGCAGCTAGCTAGGGATGGTAGTGTCAGTCTGCCGCTTTAGTCCCTACATGGCCTGTATGAAACCCAGCAATGTTGTTTCCAGGATTGGCAGATGAGATTGAACTTGGTTGCTCAGAGTGGCATGTTGGGTAATTTGAGTAATTAACATAATGAGCCAATTATTTCCCAAAAAACTGTAAATGGATATGAGGTTACTTAAAGGGAATCTAAGAGTCTAAGTCATGTGATGCTCAGAAGCCCCAAAGAACCCTTTCAGAGAGTTCTACCAAGAACCCTACACAAAGGTTTATACATAGAACCATTTGCGAAAGGTCTCACACAGAACCCCTTATGAGGGGTTTTACAGAGAACCATTCTATAGTGTAATGTTTCCACCCAGAACCCTCTCTGGGGGTTCTATACAGAACCTTTCCACATTCTAAAGGTGTTAACAAGTTTGGTTTTTGTTTGCCCACAATAAACAACTTAACTATATATGAGTGAGTGCCGGTACTTTGTATTCTGGTTCTACAAAGAACCTTTTTATAGTCCAAGAATTTTATCTAGAACCTGCTGGGTTTTATGTAGAATCCACCCAGGAGGTTCTACCATGACCACTTTTATATTCCAATGGTTTTATTTAGAACCAGCCTAGGGGTTCTACTGAGAACCTTTTTATAGTCCAAGGTTTTTTTTATCTAGAATCTACCAGGTGTTATGTAGAACCCTTTTATATTACCTATAACCCACACAGGAGGTTCTACAGAGACCCCTTTTAGATTTTAAGGGTTTTATCTAGAACCCATCCAGGGGTTAAACTGAGAACCTGTTTATATACCAAAGGTTTTACTTAGAACCCACTTTTTTAAAATTATGGTACAAAGAACCCTTGACGAAAGACTTCTTTGAGGATTTCAACAATCCTTGAAGAATTCTTTAGTTCAAAAAGGGTTCTTAATGGAACCCCTAGTCTCACAAAGAACCCTTACTTCAAAAAATGGTACTTCAGAATTAAATGGTTCTGGGTGGAACCATAGCCGTTCAGGAAAAACCCTTTTGGAACCCTCATTTCTAAGAGTCCATACACACAGTGGATGAAGTAATTATCATGCACTTTTATTCTGTTTTATATTTTAAACCTTTGAACATTCATGAGTCCATAAATTCAGTGTTCTTCCACTTTCATTCATTCCCACCGACCCAGGAGTACTCTTAAACCAGGAAGTGGCAGGAATTACCCACAATTCCCCTATGAGGGTAGAGGGCGGGACGAGAGTTTGGACTGTCAGCGCCCCTTTCGCCGCTCATTAATCACTTAGGCTACTGTGGGACAGGCCGCCAGGGATCAGCAACACACACATGCAGGCACACACTGGCAAATTTAAAAAAAGGTGTGAGTGCAATACCAACGGATAATCTGTCTCCCCTCGAAACAATCAATACACGCAAAATAGAGAAACCCTATTAAACGGTGAGGGCTGTTTCCTCGCCAAACACAAACGCACGTATCGGAGACGCTCGCGCGCGGATAGTGTCGCTGTTCATCAGCACAGAGAGGAGACAGAAATAGAGGGAAGCCGAACTCAGCTCAGAGTTCCCTCAGGCTGGTCAACAGCTCAGAGAGAGAGGACACAGAGACAGGCACAAAGAGAGTGCTTTCAATACTGGAGGCTCTCTTCATTCACAAAGCTGGTATCATGTTATAAAGGCTCATGTCCCTTCCCAGGATGTCTTCAGGGACTCACAAACGCCATATGTATGCTCATGTCTGCGACAGCGAATAGTGATTTTGTATTAGTTTTTATTGTGAATAATATCTTAGCGCCTTGAAATGTCCTTCTGCCTGTATACTTTAAATTAACTGTACATACTCAGCACATTAAAGCCCCTATACGTAGAATTTTTATGTGATGTTTTTAATTATTCAGATGATATAACTGTTAGTTTGTAGACAATTGAGACAATCCCAGTGGAAATCGGTGCAGTCTATGTGTTGCTTTCAGGCCATTTGTCTCAGTGTCAGATCCAGGGTTCGAAATTACGGGGGAGCTAAGGGGACCTCGGCCCCCTTCGAAACGGACATGGGCTCTCCTGAAAGCCTCTCTTGAGACATTTAGGGAGAGCTCTAAAACATTGTTGATGTTCCCGCAATAGATAATAATAGTAAAGATATGCCAATGTTGTGTGTTTATTAGCTGATTACATTATAATTTCCAAACATTTATCCTCACTAATTAGCACAATGCTGTGTACTCTTTGTCTTTTTTTCCCCAGAGGAAAGAAAATATTATAAAATAAGATCTTGTCTTTGTCTAGTCTGTGCCTCCTTACATAAATGAGCTCAATTAAAGACCAATATGAGACTTTGACCATTTTCTCATACTTCTTAAATTCGGCTCCTGAGAAATAGCCTTTGTCTCGTCTTAGCCTGAGACTAATTTGAGCCCAATTTAATGTCTTGAATTATTCTCTTTTTTTGTCTCACTGCACTGATCTTAAATTTGTCTTAAATAATCAGCTCTTGAGTCAACAGTGAGATCTAAAAGAAAACTTAAAGGCTCTTAAACGAGATGGTCAAATTAAAGTCATGCTGCGCCAACCTCTGAGACACCTGTGAGTTCAGTCTCCTGAGTGAAAGTCCTGAGTTTGTTTGACCCATCGTTTAGAATCATTTATATATATATATATAGTCCCAAATATAGTCCCCACCCTCTCCACATACTCCATTCTCACCAATACCCCTAAATAGCTACACCTGGCTTCTCCTTTGTTTTGCTAGCTAATCACAGCAACAATCGACATCTGGCTTCTCCTGTGGGCTGGGCATCACCACTAATGTTACGTATAGCACCCACACCCTCGTTCAACAGGATTGGCTACATAGCTTTATGACGTCACATACCTGCAGTGACTGAATCTGTTTTTTTGAACCCGCCCTTTCTCAAAGCAAATCAATGCTTAGATGTGGCATTTACTGCTTACTTTGTTCTTGATATGTCTTGTAACGCATTAAAAAACATTAACACGGTAACAAGGTTAACCAGGTTAAAAACATGATTTTGACTTGGGGGGGGGGGGGTCTTTAAGGGATAATTGACTGTGTTCAGGTACTCAAATGGAAAGCTTCCAAGGAAAATTTGCTCATTTTCCCATGGATATATGGGAAAATGAAAATATTCTCCTTAGTAAGAATATCTGACAGTTGATATTTGTTTGATGTGTACACTTACAGACACAAAATATGATGGATAATGAGCTGAATGATACAAAAACATTTATTTTCTCAGAAATTCTCTGTTGGTTGCTCATTCTAGGGTTCATGAATATCATCACGGAGCTGTGGCTGTGACCTTTCACCTCTTCAGTATTGGATTTTTATAAAGCTGATGATCTAGCACCTTAAGGGGAGGCAGGCATTTGACTGTTGTATTTTCAATCAAGATTCCAAATCCACTTATTTTTCCGTTTTCCTTGAATATCTGCGTGCTCTTACTCTAAAACAGCCCCTTTACACACACACACACTTCTCCAGCTACCCGCGCTCTTCAAGGACACCACCGGAGAATGCCGGAGGGAAAGCTCTTTTATGCTCTTAGCCATCAATTGACCAATCAAGGCTTGCCAAAGTGAAGTGAGTCTCGCCATGGCTGCTATGAGGACAGAGGGTAGGACACAAGAGCTGTTTTCAATAACAGCACTTTTACTATAAAGCTGCATGAACAACTCATCCTCTCAACACTTTGCCGTTTTTAAGAGCTGGAGGTTGGCCGGAACACAAACATACGCACATCACAATGATGAAAGCTAAATTTATGTTTTAGAGAAATTGCGATACTTAGACGGTCTTTATCGCGTCCCTGATTACCCATCATCAAGACAGATGTGACACCTGAAGTCCTCCGCGTTGCTGACCCTCTCATCAGCGACTCACATTTGGAACCTCGAAGACACGAAATGATGAAACAAGAGGGGAGGCACAGATTCATTTTTTTCTCTCCCATCAATCTGCGCACCGCTCATAAATGTCAGCCTTAGGGAAATTGAATGGCACCATTTGTCTGTGTTTATTAGGCTGGGATGATCTCGGTCTCCGTGACCTTTCAGAGTACATATCCACGCCAAGTTAACTGAGGAGAAGTCAAACTCGGAGTTCCTACGACTGGCAGAGCCTGAGCGCCAGGTTCCCTGCGGACTCATCGCCTCAATTTTTTTTAAAAAAGGAGCCGTAGATGCAGAGGTTCATCACGAGAAAGGCCGGAGTCCCTTGGGAGAATGTCAGATTTTTTTTTATTACTTAAATGCCCAGTCTTAAATGCCAAAGTACTAGAATCCCGAAAGTCATAATTAAATTGTGGTGTCTTGTCCTCAGAAGCCCAAGTTCCTTAATGTTGAGATCAAAATTAATTTTTACTGAATACATCAGTGCATCCTTGTGATTAATGTGTGTTTATTTGGTCAAAATTTTAAGTACCAAAAACTGAAATGTTAATTGTGATTTATTTATTTTTCTGCTGTTCTGGTACGCCCTGCATTAGTGTTCTCCACTTGGCGTGAATTTTTATTTGGCTACCAGTGCTGGCAGGCACTAAAAATTAAATTAAAAAATTCTTGGTAATATCACTGCAATTGTAACAGCCACACAGGCAGTTAACCAGGTGGGAGTCTTATCTGTGAGCACAGCAGTGCTTCTCAACCTGGGGGTTGGGGCCCCAAAGGAGGACACAAGTTAATTTCTGTGGGTCGCCAGATGGTTGTGGAGAAAAAAATAAAATAAAATATTGTGGCAATGAGAGCCAGGAAGCAGCTCTCAGCAACATCAGCTCCTTAAAAGACCAAGTGCTCAAAAATGCAAGTGCAGCTGGCGTCGATTAATGTAAAAGTCACCACACTAATGGTTAAAACTATAAATAACAAAAATGACAATTACCAACATAAACCACTATTTTCTTAACAGAGATAAACACTAACAAAAAATAACATTTGCATTTTGTCACATAAAACAGCAAACTACTCTGTCCAGCACTCGGCATGATGGGAAATGAGGTTGTGTTTGAGACTGGGGAATGGTTTTTATGCTCTGGTATTTCTTTAAACCACATTTGCAGTTGTGGAGGCGAACCCTGGCATTAAAATGCCTAAATCCCAACAAAAACAAGGTAACACTGTTGGGAGAAGTTAGCCTCAAAGGCTTTCTGTCAGAAAGCACTTCTTGGTTAGGTTTATGGGGGGAAAAAACATGGTTTGGGTTAAAATAGCAAGATTTCTGCCTTAAGGGGCTTTGAAGGCTATAACATCTCCCATGTGCAAAGGTAACAGCTGCTAGCTTGTTTTAGTTTGTACGGTTAGGTTGGTGGCTTGGAGGTTCTTGTTTCCCATAGCAACAAGGATTTTAAGAATGGTTATATGCAGAAAGCAAAAGGGGAGATAAATCAATGGCAGGCTTGCACCCACAATCTGGAAAACAGGCAGTCAAAGTTAGCTAGTTGTCACCCTTCTTTGTAAAATATCAGGCAGACAAAACGATTTAGCATGGTGTTGATATACAGTAACATGAATCAGTGCCAACATTAGCAAGCTAGGCTAACTAGCTTCTTCTTTCAGAGTGAGAGCTAGTCAAGCTAACTTGCTAGCTTCCACTTTCACAGCACAGTGGCTCAACCCAAATGTTGAAGAACAGACGTTTAAATCATCACAGAAGATAACCTATGTGTTTTTGATTTAAAATAAGTGAGGGGAGAAAACATCATGAATTAATGTTTGTGGGCTATTCATAGCACCACCAGCCCTCAGTCAACTGCCATGGGAAACGCCCACTCAGGCTCCAGGCTTCGATGCTTCTTTTGAACACAGGAAGAAAACATACCAGAACTGCAGTGTCACTGTAGTTTAGATTTCCTGAGACAAAAAGTGAAGAAAACTCAGATCTCAGTTTTTGGCTTCAGAAATTCAACTGTTTCAACTTCTTGCCGCAGTTTGGACCACACCAACACGTGAAGACAGCCAGAGCATCTTTAAATTCGATCTCTCTCGCCTCTGCCTGTAATCCAATAAATTGAACGTTACCTGCAAATGTCACCGTTTACATTATTTACCAACCAATTTGTCATGAAACTCTGGCAGATTTGAGCAAAACAGGTCAGCTGGCTGTTTCACGTTCACATTATTTTTCCCAGAGCCGCCTGCAGCCAGTGCCAGTAAAGCAGCAATGTGTTACACTGACAAAAAGGCTCTGATTGCAAGTGATGTCCCCACCAGACACCACCACCAGTCCCCACCCCTGGCGTCTGTCAATATCCATCACAAAGACTGCTCTTGTTTACACAGTCTAGCTGCTCTCACTTAACCCGGCCCTAAGGAAAAATATCACTGTAAAAAATGGTTATTTTACATGAAAAAAAAAA